>CAEGAF010023702.1:0-20414 GCA_903067075.1 Micropoecilia bifurca
CCTCGGTTACCCAACACTCCCACCACAAAAAAAAAAAAAAAAAAAAATTTAAAATTTAAATTTTTTTAAAAAAAAAAAAAAAAAAAAAAAAAAAAAAAAAAAAAAACTGTTCAAAATAAAGATCCAGCTATTAGAAACCCAAAAATTGAACAGCAAATGGATTTATCAAACCTAAGTGAAATGGGTCTGCAAACAATCACGTTTGATACTGCTTGGATACTACTGGTTGGACTAGCATCGAGTATTATCCTTTTGGGGGATTGTGGACATTCGTCTAAAGAGATTAGCAGAGCGGATAAGTAGTAGGTTTCTTTATCCCAACTGAGCAGAGAGAGACAGCAAAACGCTGCTCGCTTGTGCCCGGCTCATTCTCCATCGCTACGTAGATATTTATTATTTTGTTCGGTTTTCAACAAGGTTACACAGGCATGAACTGAGACGGAGCTCTCTGTCCTGAACAGGCTCTTGTCAAATTACTGCTGTCCAGTGCTCATGCACCAGCACAAGGACTGGGGCTGAGGATCGGAGGGAAAGGCCAGCGGGCGGTTTTCTCTCATTACAACGCCAACAGACACAGATGGCCGAGGCCAGACCAGGAGATCAAATCCGTTGGACGGCACCCAATGGGTGAGCTATGAGCCTTCCCCACGGTCACACGGGCCAGCGACTGGGAAGAAATGTGCTTCGGAGGGAAGAGGAGTGTGGAGGGTTCACCTTCTGTGACGAGAAATGATGAAAAACTACAAGTACATGAGAAGCAAATTTAATACCATTTGAGAAATGGCCATTTTTGTCACTGGCGGAGTCTAAAATAAGAGATGAGTAGTGGCTTACGCTTAGCGGTGATGGGAACATTTATCCACATCAACCTGGTCGGGGGGGGAGGGGGGATCTTGAATAATTCCCACAGAGGGATTTGCAAAAGATGATGCAGTGAGAATTTTATACAATTAGCTTTGCTACACTAGCCACATACAAGAAGAAGAAAAAAGAAAAAAAAATCCAACTGAAAGTCTTTCGGGAAAAATAGGTCAGATTTTAGCATCCAGTGAAAAAAAACAAAAACAAAACAGACATCTTCTTTGTTGTGAGAATAAAAAGCTACCCAGAAAACCGACAACCATGAACAGGGAGGAAAAATAAATTGTTGTTGTTGTGTGGGTGAGTGGAGGAGTGCAGCCCAGTGTTAAAATAGTGATACAGTGCAGCACAGAAATGTAGGTGAAATTAATAAGATAGAACAGGATGACAGGAGATGAATAGAAAGAAGCAGGGGGGTGGAGGGGGGGGTAAAAGATGAGAACAAAGAAGCATTATTGTTTGGAGACATATCTGTGATTTATGAGAGTCGAGGGGGAGTTGTCAGTCACCAAACTTTTTAATTAATTTTAGTGTGAAGGTGGCAAATCCAACTAGTCACAAACTGAAGCTTGGTCATTGCTCCTTGTTGAAAAAAAAACAAGTTTCCAAAACAGAGTTTTACTCTGTTGAGCTAAGATATTTCCCCAGCAACAAGCACATTTGGGGCTTTAACTAATCCAGTCAGCCAACATTAATTGCAAAAATAGCCTTGCACAAGAGACAATCTGTGTTTTTTATTAATTAAGCACAAGACAACATCATGTATCTTTAATAATCCCGTACAAAACAACCATCATATTTTAAGCATCTATATAAGTTCATCAGACTATCAAGGTCGCGGTTAACGGATCGATTCACCTGCTCACCAAAAATCAATCTTCCTTCATTGCAGTTGAGGATTTGTATGAATCAAGAGCCAAAATAGTCAAATAAATTAAAAAAAAGCTTAAATCTCGCATGTAAACTAATGAATTGTATGTTATTAGAAAAAATTTATGAGAATCATTTAGGCCAACTGATCCCTATAAAACAGATTAAACCCGCAATAAAACTGAAGTAACTAGAGCTAGTAAATAATGTTTATTGGATTCATGTCAGAACATTTCCTCACAGTGAACTACGAGTGGAGTAGAAAAGAGGATTGGATTGATGGATATCAGGATTAAAAACATCTTCTTTACGAGTTTAAATTGTTGTTTTTCTTTTTGCATTCTGGCAGAAAGAAAAAAAGTACAACGTTCAATGTTTTTGTTTACTCCAGCTCTGCATTTTGTTTTGACTGGTTCTCTGCCAAGAACTGCTACAATCTTGTAAAGCCAGTTCGTCTGATAGTTCTGGCCTTTTACAATTAGCCAACTTATGTTGGCTAATTGCCACTCATTTGTTCATCATCCCGCATCCGTTTCCTCAGGGCATTTTCCAGTTGATTTCTCTTTGTACTCCTATTTGCTTTTATCAATCTGAATACCTTTTGTTTGTTTTACATTTTGGATTTTGTGCTTGGCGGTACTTTAAGCTTTGTATATTCAGGTAAAGACTCTGTGGTTCATGTTTTTACTTTAGTAGCAAAAAGTTACCTAAGTTCAACTAATTACTTATTATTGTCTTATGTAACCCGGACATAAAAAGTGGAGCAACTATACCTAACATGGTGAAAGTTGCTCAATATTCATAAATTATACCAAGAACATAGTTGGATGGGGGGGGGGGGGTTCATTTCCCGACTTGAACAGTTTTCAAAATGTGCTTTACCTCAACGTTACAATAGGCCTCTTGCTTTTGTTTTAACATTTGCCCTTCCCAGTATTTAAAACCATCTAGTACTCCTTTAATCTTTCTCATTCCATCCCTACACTTCCTTTACCTGCTGCCGTTTCTTCCCCGCTCCGCTTTTGTAGCTCTCTTAACGGCTGACGTTCACCAGTTTAAACACACACCGGCGAACAAAGAGTTCCCTCGTCATTTCGCTTGATGTCACGCCGCACGCATAAATAAAGCTAATACTATCAGAGACGCTCTCTGTCGGCGTCGAGGTGTTTTGCACGAGCGCGTGTCTGGGTATAAACACACCTCCTTGAACCTTCCTCCACCTGCCGCGACTGACTGGAGGCAGTGTGTTGAGCGCTCTTTGTGTCTTTCTTGTTGTTGACATTCAAACAGTGGAGTAGGTTTTGTTGCCAGTGAAGTGCCAGAGGTGGGATCCATCTCGCATTATATAGACACGTGTTGACAAAAGAGGCGCATTTCTGAAATACAAGCACGGTTCGGGGATTTGTGAGCGCTCACACATATGTGGGGAGGACTAATAACCACAAAAGGGGCATGAATCATGTTTTGCACCCTTGGTGTAGGACCTTCCATCCATCATCCTCGAGTGTTTGTGTGCGCAGGTTGCTGCTCTCCTAATTTGAGCAGAGAATGAGTGACTGTTATCATTTTCCTGCCCTTGACCTGCACCGGCTCCAGCGACAAAACACACCAGGCTGCGAGAAGATTGAACGAGGGGACAGGAGAGAAAACTAAATAAACAACACGACAAAAAAAGGGGTAATACGAAGTAAGAAGCACGGTGTTTTACATTTATTGGCTGTTTAACACAAATAGCAAATCAGCCAATGCATTGCAGAGACGACTTGCTGAATGTTCAAACTGTGAGTATCAGAATGACGAGACAATGGGATTTCAGTGACCTTGAACGTGGCATTGCTAGTATGACAAGGGCTGCGTGGAGTATTTCAAGAAACTTCTGATCTACTGGGATTTCTCAACCGTTTCTCAGTTTGGAAAAGAAATGTTCAAAAAAGAGAAAACGTTTACCGAGCATGAGCCGTAGGGAAGGAAATGTCTTACTGAGGTCAGACTGGTTCATGGTTGTGTAAAGGCAACATTAGCAGTTGTGGAAATGGAGATTTGCATTATGGATGTCGAGCTAAAAAAAAAAAGAAAAATCACTTACAACAGTGGGATGTTATCACGTTCTGTTTGCATCAAGATTTTAGCCTTATTGATCAAAATCTTTCAGAAATGTTGGACATCTTGTTAATTCCATGTTGAAATTGATTAATTCAGTCCCGAAGGTTAAACAGGTTCTAACTCTGAAAATCTGATTCGAAGAAAACGTAGCGAGTTTCAAAAATTTCATCTCCAGACATAAAATATCGTCAAAATATGGCATTAGAGAGTTGTCAGCCGATGAACGAGCTTCTGTTTTCCTCACGCCGACGTTGCGCTTCAGTTGTAAACCACGGAGAGCAGTCGGGAGACGATCCGAAACCGAGCGAGGAACATGGATTCCCAGCCGCCTGACTGAAACTTTGTGTGTGTCGGAGAAGTTTAAATCCTTAAAAGTTAGTGAAAATGTGCCCTTGTTGAAAGTATTTTTTTCTCTCTCTTACATCTCTTCCCATCAGTTTTTGACATTATCTGCGGGTTCTAATGGGATCCTGGCTGATGCGCGCACACTTCACAGGCCTTTTGATCTGGCTCATGCTGAGGTGACATCCCCCTGCCAGTAACGAGGCCTGCTCTTGAGGAAAGGAGAACCCGAGGTCGCAGAGGCGACTACGATTCCGCAGGCTTTCATTTAGTGCTCGCCTAAACCGTACCCACCTGTCTTTGAGCCAAGATTAAAGACCTTCAAAAACAGTCAAAGGGAAAAGGGGGAAAAGAAAGAGTAGGGGGGAAAAAAAGAAAAGTTCAATAACAACAAAAAATAATAAAAAATCCTCAACTGTCAAAACTCAATGTCATTGTATCCCGAAAGGGAATTGGTAATTGCCCGTGTGGGTAAAGAAGAAGAGGATGTGGAGAAAGAAGAGACCCAAGCTAAGGTTCTCCAGCTAACCAACGGTGTTTATCGGCTGGACATGTCATCTGTAACCTCAGTCAGAGAGAGAGAGAATCCAGCTCATTCGCAAAGTGGTGTCACCTCAGCTCCATTGTTCTAAAAGTGTACGGTCGTCAGAGGTGAAATAAAGCTCAACCGCGCTCCGTATCCGGCGGATAAAGGACGAGTAGTGAGTTACTGCAACGAGGAAACAAAAGCAACGCTGCCGTGAGTCATAAAGAATCATCACCAGCTGCTTTGTGGTGACTCCAACCAGCACTATTTAATGTATCACAGACAGAGCCAGAAATATTCTGACATTATTGTGTGCTACCAATAGAAAGGAAACCTAATCTGTACAGCATTATGAAGGGTTGACTGAATTGACATGCCGAGCAAAATACATTTGTCTTCACATATTGCAATTGATTTGCTTTCTTCCGTCTCACTTCCTTTTTTATAGACAATACAACTGGTATTGCTTAAGCAGCCTGTCATTACTGGATTATGGGATTGTTTGCCATTAACTCTGTGGTTTTCTGTCCCATAGAAAGTCTCTGTTAAATGTTTACTTTTTCCTTGGACTGAGACACTTTTGCTACCTATCGGGGTGATTGTAGGTCAGTGGGTAGAGTCTAGTATGTTGACTCCAGCATACTCGTGCCACATGTTGCTGTGTCCTGGGGCAAGGCCCTTGCCAAACCAATATCTTTATCAATGTTATATTCTAACAGTTTCAGTAAATTCAGTCGCAAATTCCATACTCTAGAATATATTACCTCAACCTATTTGGCTCATTTTTTTTTTCAAACTTGTCTTTTCATATTTGAAGAATTTGATTTAGATTTTTCAACCATTTCAGAGCTGAAATTGAAAAGCAGCGCTATTGAAATACTCCTACTTGTGCTTTTATTTGTTTCCAAGTACACCTGTTTCAGTAAATCCTTCTAAAACTCAACGGGAAGCTCTGCGGCACAAAACCCCCCAAAAAAACACCTTCAAAAGACGTGACCCACTCCAGGACTTCTCATAAATCTTGAAGAATGTTCCACAGCATTCCTGGAGTAACAAAGATGGTGATTGGTTGTATTTATTCAGGTTTATTTAAGATGTACTTTAATTTGCTACGATATGCACAGGAATTCACTTACTCGAGAGTTTGAGGGAGGCAGATCAAAGGCCAGACTTACGGTTAAGAGCCACTTCAAAGGTTGCACAGAAGCTGGTGGGACAAGCTTCCTTAACTAGGCTCATGAAACAGAAAGTTGAAACAAAAAGCTCTGTCTCAGTCCATTTGTTCTAAGAGGTACGACATTTTTTTGCTCCGCGACCGCAATCAATCTTGACGTGAAGTGACAGAAAAATAAACATATTTTAGTCAAACGCGCACAGGGACGGGAACAAAGAGCAAGAGCTTGTCTCCGTTTAAAGCTCTCATCTTCATCACGAAACCTCAACAGGATCGCTTTGACGTTCCCCGTCCAAACAAAGCAATCCGTCCTAACCAGAACAAGGTCCCTCATTAACTATTAACACTAACTTGCGAGGCGGTGCTGATATAAACCCCGCTGCCATCCTGCCAAGGTCTCGGCACTTGCTTTGCTCACTTGTTCGACGGGAAAAAAACAAAGCAGCCTGTCGTTTGGAACATCAAGCGATTAATATTTCAGCGTCACGCGCAGACAAGCGTCTTGCATTTTGTCTTTGCTTTCGGAAAAGGACAGATTGTTTAGGATGTCTGACAGACTTTGGCTCTTTGGCCGCTTGTAAGCAGCTCTACGTTCTACAAGGATCCCGTCACAGATGGTCACTCTTCTGGACATGTGCGTTAGGAAAAGCTCTGAATTTAGAGGACACCCTTAAACGTCTTTGCAGCAGTCTGCTTTTAATATTTTAAGGTGCTAAGCATAATACTTGCATGCTCTGGGAGAGAGGAATTCACTTCAAAGTAAAGTTGTGTTTAACCTAGAAAACGTGGCGATTCAGTGAATTGTGTGTGTGTGTGTGGCTAAGCAGTCATAGAAAAAAAAGTCCACAACACTTTAAGAACGTCCTCACGTGCGCCGGTGTTTGTCAACGCAAAGGCCGGAGATGCATACGCTCGCCTTCCCAGTGATCCGGTCTGTGTGTGTTCCCTATTCTCTCCGGCCCTTTGCAAACCACTGCCTCGTCTTTCTTTTCTCTTTTTCTTTTTTTTCTTCCTCTTTTGGTGCCTCTGACACGCTTGTACATTTGGAGTTCTCTTTCTTTTTCCCCGCGCTGCTATGTCACGATCAATTTACCGCCCGGCACATGACGGCCTGCAGCGCCTCGGAGGATTTGAAGGACTTTTTGTGAGCAATCCCACAGCCTGCCTTGCTTTTTTTCTCTCTCTCTCTCTCTCCCACATAACAAAACGGGCATTTGTATTCTTATCCCGCTTTGGCCCGCCGAGCAAGACCGTGTCCCAGCTTTTTGCCTCTTCCCGGTTATTGTTTGCAAGGGGGGTGGAAAGGGACTCGCACCAAATCTCCCCAAACAGTAACCAAGTGGCCGCTTCTTCACCCATTTCTTTACCCGCTCCGTTTCCAACTGTTTGAAGTCCTGCTTGCGCTCAACATATCAATGATTCACATGCGAGCATGAGGAGAAGATAAAGTGGCAAGGCAAAAAATGTCAATCAGGGCTCATTTTGGTCGGGGACCAAGAGAAATCCAGCCCGTCGCCTTAAATAGCGACAAGAGTGGGAGGCGGCGGCAGTAACAGTATGTTTGTGTACCTGCCTGTTGTGTGACGTGCCTCTGCCAGCATTCGACACAAATATGGCTTGGCAAACATGGAAAGAAAAGAAAATCAACACATGAAAAGCCACGCGGTTCCATATTTCAATTTACCTCGTAATTCGAGCTCAAACACAGCAAGGAAAAACGGTTTTAAGCTCTGTGTGAGAAACCCAACAAAAACCCAGAGACATGTTCAATGTTTCACTTGTTTTCAAACCAAAAACGCAAAAAAAAGGGGCGCTGAAAAATGCTAAGCAGCCTGGCTAATAAGCAACCAAAGCGAGAACGAGTCTTCGAGGATATTTGCAATTCAACAACTGTCATTAGAGTTATGCATGCCACCCCGATCTAGCCAAAATACTATATTATTATTCCGCTTTCATATTCCGGTTGGCGCTTCTGCCACTGGCAAGGCTGTAGCTGCGGGTGTGCAGTTTCTCTCACGTTATTAATCTGGCTGGGACCGAATGTATTCTCGCAACCCACATTTTTGCATTGCTTTGGCTTAGCTACTTTCTCTCCCTCTGCTTTTCCTTCCTTCCATCTTTTCACACTTCATCCTCCTTCCTCCATCGTCCTCTCTTTCTCGTAAAACCCTCGACGAAGACGCCTGCCGACGAGCGTCCGAGACTCTGAACGTTTACGGCAGACTCTCCTTTCACCCATCCTTCTAATTGAATAATGCAGCGTAGATATATAAAAAAATAAAAAATCGCCGCCTCATTAAAAGAGCCCTCTCTGGATTAAAACGCTGAGGCGCGCACATTTCCGCCACGCAGAGGTAAGTTAATGTATTCGGTTACCTCCAGTAATGAGGTGAAAATGAGATCTGACCAACGGGCTTGGATTTTTATCAGGTTTTGAGTGAAGACCAGCGCCTGTGGCACATTCCCACTTAATGGCTTACGAGGCCTTTATTTAACGTTCCCTCAGTAGAATTGAGTGTGATTTTCTTCTTATATAATTGTAAATGTGGACGGCGGAAAGAAAGGGCAAGTTTATTTGCTAATGAATGCAGAAAAACACACTTCGCAACTCCGAGTCGACATTTTGCACTCTGCCCATAGGAAGAAACGCACCCTCAAAGCATGACGCTGCCACCACCGTGCAAACCGCCGAGGGTGTTGTTCGGCGTTTCGCAACACACATTTTGCATCTGGCTCACATTTAACCAGGTCCCCTACATGGGCTGTGGAAATCTAGATTGCTTATGGATTTCTTTCAACAAGGTTTTTCTTCACGTCTATCTACTGATAGATCGTCCTGCTTGAATTGCTGCACCTAAATACAATTATATTGCCTGTCTGGTGAGTTCGTCGTCATTCATGATGTGTTATTTTCCCACTACTTAGCAGCTTAAGCACTACTTATAAAATAGCTTGAAGTCTGGACCTTGAAAGTGAAGGTTTATAACTAATCATTGCACAATATGTCACTTAGACCCCAGTATATGATACAAGACATATTAAACAGATCAGTTTTTCGTCATTTCTTTTACTCCATGCAACTTCACAGAATGTCATTTAAAGTATCACAAAGGTCTGGCATACATTATACTTAAACTTTTTACACCTTTTTTTTCATTTATGCTTTTATTGTTAACAATTCTGTGCATAACAGAGACTACCCAAAATGCAATGTACAGCAAAAGCAGAGTTTGCCTCGATGGTAGCATAGCAATAATTCATGAGCCAAGTGTGTAAGGACCATCAGCATCATCTAAGTGTAACATTTTTTTTATTTCACTTTTCTAATTGGTGCAGAAAGCCTCCTGAAGCATCCTAATGAGAAACCTCTGCATATTTCTTCCAGATTATTTTTGTTTATTTGTTCACTCACTCATTTATTATTAACCTTTTTTTTGCAAAAAAGAAAAGAAAGTGGCCTGAGCTAGCTCAAAATTTAGGCTTACGCTCGGTTTTCATCATGGTGCCAGATCAGCCAAGAAAAAAAATTAAAAAGAAAGAAAACAAGCTGTATTTGAGCTTGATTACCCCAGAAGTGGCTGATTTTTATTTATTTATTTATTTACAATCTGGTTTCTGAATTCACTAGTTTTTCTTTCTCCATTCTGAATCCATCAAAAGCTCATTAACTGTGCAGACATGATTGATAACCTTCTTTAAACGCACCTTGATTTTTCTCACCTTTCAGCCTTTCTGGCTGCTTTTGCGGAAAACAAAACATCCGCAACGACTAAATTCAAATTAGTCGACCTAATCCCAGAATGAATGTGATATGTCTTTGTCCAATATCAAAATGGAGAGCTTTCTCATTACCCCAGGCAAATGAAACCACTCCAAACAACACCAAGGCAGCCTTCTCTCATTCAAGGCACCGAAATGAGGAATAATAAATAAAAAAATAACAATGAGAAAGGGTAAAAGTTAAAGTTAAATTTGCAAAAACGGCACACTGACTAATGAATCCCAATTGTTTACAGCTCCTTTTTCTATATTTTTTTTGGCCCTTTGTTTTAATGGAGCATGCTTATTTAGAAAAATGAAGGCCACAAAGATCAGGAGAGCAAAAGAGAGAAAGGGAGCGAAGGGGGAAAAAAGGTGTTTGTGTAGAAAACATCTAATTTGGACTTTTCTGAGGCGATCCAGCCGTGCTCTGCCAAAATGAGATGTTGGAGTGTAAGTGGAAGACAAGAAACAGCTTTCATGAGGAGTGCATTGCCAGAGGCATTTAATGACGGGGGGTTAGCAACAGACATCGCTCCCGCGAGCTCCAGATATGAGTTGAATTATTACTGTATACAGAATCCAACATCTTCTTGTTGTAACAATGCATAAATCTAGTAAAAAAAAAAAAAGAAAGAAAGGGAAAGGTGAGTGAGTGGAGGGGGGGAAGAAGAGCAGCCCAAAGATGGAGTGGAAGACAGAAGTCGTTTCTCATAAGAATTTTATTTACGACATACTCCAAAGTCCTAAGAATCCGAAGTGATCTCTGCATTTCAGACGTCAGCATTCCCCCTTAAAAGGTGGAGCAGAGACATTTCTAGGTGACTCGTGAGCTTACCTCTCAAAATTAGGCACCCGTCGTTTCTTCTCACAGTGAAGCAAAGGGGAAACGACGTATAAACAAATTCATAAACAGTACATTCTCAGTTAAGTTGTTGATTTCTGTGTGTCAGATCACATAAACTGGATTACTCGCTGTCCTTTTAGTGTTTTCCCACTCTGAAATAGGATCTTCCTGTGTTTTTATCCTGGGATGATTTCAAACCTGCTAATTAACTCAATATGCAGATGTTGTGCTTCAAATGTGGAGCGTTACGTCAAGAGAACCACTGCTGCCTTGGTTTTTAGCCTTTGCTTTAAAGGGAGAACATATGCATCATCCAGACAGACTGCAATCTTATTATCAAGCAACTTTAGTTATTATGTCAATGTTGATTATGTCAAAATAACTAATAAACAAATATGCTAATTTCAAGGCATATCCGACGCCTTGGTGTGAGCTGGGCTATTAGCGTCAAACTCCTGCGCCGTACTTTCTTTCTTTCTTTCCTCAAGAAGATAAACTACCTGCTCTTCTATTTATACTACTCTATGTTGTCCATTTTTGGTCAAGCTTGGACTACTTACTAAAACTCTACAGAGAACCGATCAGCAGCTCTAACAAGGCTTTATTTTAAGGTATAAGGTAGGTGTGAATTTATCTCCCTAACAAAAACATGCTCATAAAAAGTAGTTAAAAATTATAGATGTCTTTTATGGCAATAAATAGCAGTTCTTTTGTATATCTTACTTTTTACAGACATGAAAGGAGAAAAACCGGAATCAAAAGTAAAACTTAACCATCGTCAAATAAGCTACTTCAATGTACCAATTACATTAGGTTGTGCAGTTGTAAAGCTAAACAGCACAAAGTAATTGTTCTGAATTATAGTTTTAAACAAAATTCAATCTTATGGGAAAAACACCATATTAACCATACCAAAAATCAAAATCCTTATCACAACCGCCAATCCTCGCAAATATTGTTAGGATGTTTGACAAGGGTGTAAATCATTTTCAGCAATTCCCTTCCTTTCGAAGTTGATACTCTTTTTACATTGTCTGATTTCCTATCAGAAGCAAACTTGGTTGAATAAAAATTGCTTAAAATTAATCTTCCAGGGATGTGAATAATTTTACTCTGTATCCACTGCAAAACCTGTTCCAAATTGTTGTTTTATCTCTGTTAAGACATCATGCTTCATTAGCAAACCGAACCATGTTTTTTTTTTTTTTAAAAGAAAACATACGTGACGTCAACAGGCGTCAGACTGGCAGCTGATACACAGAATGTGCACAGGTCAGCATATGTGCTTCAAAACAAAAATGGATTACTATTCATTTTTGAGGGCTTTAATTCAAACATGTCGAGATGTTGAAAATACCTTGTTTGTAAAGAAGCATTTTCAAGGATTTTAAGCTAGAAGAACCCTGTGGAAATGACAGATACCCAAACTTAAAATAACTGATAAAAATAAGCCCGCTCAGTCTCATTAGCAGAAAATAGCACAGCTCTCAAGTACTGTGACCTCGGTGCACTCACTCACAAAAACGCACAACACGCGACTCCACGAAGTCCAAGTCCGCAAAAGGTACCAATCACGTGCGACTCGACGACACGAACGGGAGCCGTTTGTCACGCTCCCGTTTGACAGAACAGGATGGGCGTTCCCAGTCGAGACATAAAAAAAAAAGAAAAGAAAAGAAAAACCTCAAACAGGTCTCACCACTTTCTGAAGTCTAAAAACATCCTGAGCATTCGGCGTTGCCTCACTAACCACTCATGAGAATCTACTCGATTGTTGTGTCACTAATCCAAATTTCCACCGCAACTGTTGCAATTAAATCTGCCTTAAGGCTCAGGCGGAAACACCACAGAAAGACATGAGTGACGCTCTTCCTATTTTATTTATTTTTTTACTCCACTCCCCACTGTTAAGCCGGGCATGCTGGGGTTTGCGTCCCAGGAGCTGTGCTGTCTTGTGGTTTAAATAACGAGAGTTTCTCCCAACCCTGCAACCTGCTCGGCCTAGTTTGGTATCAGTGCACTTGCTGCGGACATGAAAGCACTTGTTTACTTTGATCTTTCTCTCTCTCTCTGTCTGTTTTCTTCTTTTTTAAAAAAAAAAAACAACTTTTTTTTTAAAACGGTGTGTCATTCCCAAACTGCATGCTAATACTGCAAAACTCGCAACTTCCTTCGAGATAATTCATTACTTCAAAGACCTATAGCTCGTTACTCAGATATCACAGTTTGTTTAGCAAGCTAAAAGGGATTCATTTCCATCCACACACACCCACTGAAAGTCCCCGGAGGACGAGAGGAGTGTGTTTGTTCCAACTCATCACAATAAATGCAATTACACTGGGTATTTAATGTTTTTTTTTGTTATGTTTTTCTTTCTTTTTGTAGTCTCTCTCCGTTTTTTTTTTTCTTAACAAGCGCCTTGTCAGTCTGTAATTAGTGATCACTGACTGGAATCAAAAAAACAAGAAAGACTTGTTTTTGTTGTGTTCCTTGCTTCTCGTCGTCTTGTCTTCCCTTTCCTCTCCTCAGGAGGCGGGTGGGGGGAAGATGCCTCTCACGCACGTTTCTTCAACAAACTTGACTTGAGTAGGCATGCTATCGCTCGGAGACTTGTGCCCACATCTACCTCTGCCTGTGAGGCTCGCCGTTAAGCCGTTAATCAACGTAGACGTGGCCGACATGCGGATGAGACGCTAAAATTCCTGCGGGCCGCTTGCGGATGCCTTCGTGTTTTGCCTGGTCGATTCTCGAACGGAGGGTAAAGTCGGGAGGCATTCCCAGTGCGTTCAAAGGCCTGCCTTGCTTTTTCTGCGCTTGAAACGTTTGAAATGTTTTACCCTTAGCGGAGGTGAACCCAAAAGAGGGGGCAGTGATCTGAAAGATGCAGGAACAATGTGCTTCGGGGTACGTCCTGCTACAGTGAGAACTGCTCTACAATCGATTGTGGTGCTGTTTATTTCGTCTGTCTCTACATGATTTGTTACTCTGAGCTTTGCTGTGTAAATTGCTGTAACTCAACCAATCCTGGTGGAGATTGTTGCCAGAACCAAGTGATTGCGCATTAACCCTATGAGTCCTAAACGTAGCTGCGACGAGCCAGCCAAATTTGCAGTACTGCAATTCCGCCACACTTTGGCGCTATCTGAAAAATTTTAGCGGTTTCTGAAATGGGAGACGTTGCGCTTTCAAGCCAATCTGGGATTATTATGGTAATTTCACCCCTGCTGTAGCAGGAAGTGAAATTAATCTGACGGGCTCTCCAATAATAGACAAAAATAACTTGCTAGATTCTGAAATCTCCAGTTGTTAAGGATAAATGGTCAAATATATTTACTCCTAGGACATTTAAAGAACTGTGTACAATTAAAATAAGCAAAAAAAATCTTCAAAACTTAAGACATAAAGGGATAAACGCATATTTCTCACTGAAACTTAATAATTAAAACTACTTCCCGCGCAAGGACCCAAGGCAAAAAGATTACCAGCATCTGTTTTGATCTAAACTACAGAAACCTAAAGGAACAGATGCCTTTTGTAAATTCTATTAAAAATGTATATGAAGGCCGGCTCGAGGTCAGTGTGTTCCCTCACCACTTTGTACCTCCATGTTCTTCAGACCTACTTGGATTTCATCCCTTTAAGTAAACCACTTCTCACTCACGCTCTAAGTCCTTGCATATCGGCATTCATGTGGGTTGTTACATATTTTGAAAAGTTATGAAGTAATATCATCTCACGTATTTTTTGCATCCCTCAATTATTAATTATAGATACAGTACATATTGTGTACAAGTATGAATACGAGCCCATGGTATCGGACAGAAACCCAAAGTAGGCATAGGTGGATCTCTAGAATTTCTGGTATATCTTATTATTTTGACATATAGTTTGGTATAAAACATTAAACATGCTTATTTCTTGACTTTGTACATTCAAAAACAGCCCATCTAGATGAGGTGATGGAGCAGAGCCAGGTGCTCTTAATACAAGCAGCCATTAGAGAGCAGAGCTTGTTTGAATAGAGGTCCAGCTTGAAAGCTAGATGTTTATCCACCATTGATTCCCTCCCCACCCATTACAACATCAGCGCCACGGCCAACAGTTGTCAGTAGCCGCCATTACAGAAAATCTATTCTCAATATCTTTCTTGTTGGCTGCTCATTTAAATCCTTGGGAGCTGGAAATGAGAGGCGATTGTATAGAACTGCTTATTTGCTCTTGTTCATATTTCTTTCATCCTACTTCTTTTGAAAAACAGACCCCTCCAAAAAATCATAAAATAAATCACGGGGAGGCATTTCAGCGCAAAAAAACAAACAAAAAATAAACGCAATGGCTCCACTGATGCAAAGACTGTAATCAGCAGGGGATCCCGGAGTTCAGAGCACGGCGATGCAGACGACAACAGTGCGAAAACAACATCGGCGAGGGAGCAGGAGTTTTCAAACCCAAAGTGTTTATTTTAGATATATAGATAGCCAGTGTCGCAGCGAACCCAGAAGCCATTCTGGGCCGTGATGAGACAATGACCCGGGAGCAGCCAAATTTAGAGACGAGCTGCGTCTCCCAGGATGCATCTCCATTTGGTCTGCGATGGCAAGTGTGACCCTCATCTCGTTGCTCCTCACCTCATCCTAATTGAATCAGGATGCTGCCCGGGATAATACGGCACACGTCGAGCGAGGGTGCATGTGTGTGCAGCACAGAGAGAAATGGTGGAGATTTCACATCATTAAAAAATGTGTCTTTCAGAGCTGACCATCGCTCCACAAACCCAAATATGTGGCCACCAGCTAAACAGATTGGGGATTTTGCGCACCTTTTTCTAAATTAACGTGGAATCCTGAGACCAAGTTGCTTAGTTTGACTGGACTAAAAAAAAAAGTCGCCATTCTTCTTCCTCATGGGCAATCGCGCGAGGAAAATATGAATGTTAAATCGGTCGGCCGTTATTTCTCCAAAACCCACTTCTGATCCAAGACTTTTCACTATGTCCTGATGCATGGATTTAATTAAGAAGCAGCGCAATAAACATTAAAAATGTATGATTGGAAATTGCCGTAGGTTCTAAATTTCCCTTTGTACTGTACTTCTTCGCATTAAACGTACTGAACAAAAAAAAAAGGAAAAAAGGTGATTAAGCACAGTTCAGCGCTGTAATTAAAGACGTGAAAGAATGATGCTGCCCCGGCGAAGACTCGGCATCAAGGGGGGGAAATTCGTGGACACACAAAAAAAAATGAGGGACGCCGGAGGAGGAGAGAGACTCTTGGTGTGCTTCCGTCGGAATCCTTAATTTCTGCTCACCAGCCACGAGACAAGCATGCTCATCAAGCATGCGAGATTTAAACAGGGCTTTGAGGAGCTTGTGCCTAATAACTTCTCAGTCGTCTGCTTTAAGACTGCTGAGGTAAACAGGGTTTAATTAGGAAGGCTAGAGCAATCTGGGACAGATGTTGAGAAGCAGGAACCATGCTGTGACTGCCTTTAGTTTGTGTCGCAGTCTGGCCCCAAAAAAAGAAACGAAACAGCTACTCCAGAGAGAAAGAGATAACTAATTGGTTCAAACAGCTTCCAGAGCGAGCGAATACACACACGCACACACAGCGTCGTGGGCAACGAGCACGGTCTTGTTGGCGGTTGTTTCTTTCTTTAGATGTTATTTAGATTTCCTGGTGTGTAGCATTTTTACTGTCAACATCTTTAAAAATAAACAATCTATTTCTATGATGCCGCAAAACAAAGAACAGAACAACATCAGGGAAGCCTGTGAAATCGTATTATGATTATCCCGATCAATAGAAGTCAAACATTTTTTTTTTTAATGTTTAATGCTAACATTTAAAAATAAGGTTGGCTGATAGGTTGGCTGCTAAAGTGGCTTAAAATGAAAAATGTGTTGGCTACGTTTTGAAGATATAAAGACGTAAATAAAGTGATTTCACATGGTTACGTAAAATTTTAATTTAATGTACCTGGTTAGTATCTGCTAGCACTCGCCACAGAGGTCAATGTCCAACCAAGATTTTTGTGACCACATGGATTTTATGCACCAAAAACCTTCTTATTCTTACTTGAAAGGTGGGGCCAAACACACAACAATTAAAAAAAATGGGAGGCTATAATACTTACAATACTGTCTTACACATAAGTTAGTGTTAAACGGCAATAAACCTTTGGGAGCAACACTTTTTGGGAAAATAAAAAAGACTTTTGTTATGAAAAGCCTTCCCTACCAATACACAAGCATGGCTTTACTTTACTTTTGTTTTTTCAAGTATGGCAAATATCTGAATGTTGGCCCCAAAGCCAAATTAATCCAGTCTTACTAAGTGAACCAAATATATAAAACTAGGAAACGTGTTTAAATCCTAATGATGCCATCCAACATAATGCTTAAACTGCTGCAAGTGGATGTCTTGGTAGTAAAAGCAAAAGCAGATGCTTGCGCCGCCGTAGTGCGACAGCCATTAGCACGTCTCTCGACTACGTTTTTCAAAGTTAGGTCAGCGACAGATCTCCCGCTAAAAACTGGATTGGATCGCGTGGCTCCTTCTCGGTTTCAGGTTGCCGCTAAACCACATGAAACTCCCCTCTGACGGGCAGTGGCTGAGCGGGGCTCAACGGCTAACAATGTGGCAGTCAATGCACCATTTTGGGAATGTAACAAAAGCAAACACACCTAAGGCGGGTTTTATGGATCTTAAGCCTTAAATAACCACGTCCGCTAAGCTGGAGAAACAGAGGAGGGGGAATGTGAGAATGAGAGACAGAGAGAGAGAGAGAGAGAGAGAGAGGAACGCAGAAGAGAGGTGGAGGAGGGTATGTTGCTGAGAGAATGGAGTGTTAAAACGGAGATGATGAGAAGCAGGGAGAGAGAAAAAAAAAGCAAGCTTTGAGGGGCAGATGAGGATGACAGCAAACTGTGGGAGGAAGAGAGGAGAAAAAAAAAGAATCACGCATTCTTGACAGAAGCAACATGGCACGATCACACAGCTATTTTTCATTCACAGTCCTCTGCATTCGCACATGATTTCAAAGGTACCAAAGCCCTGAGGAAACCTTCCAGCAAACACTGTTTGCCAATTTTTCAAGCCTGTCACTCCCTTTCGATCTATCAGCTTGTGCCGCACAAAGAGCCTCCTCCTGCTGCTGTGGCAACTGTTGTTGTCTTTGTGCCTATGGAAGGTAAACAGGTGAGGCGGGGTCGTCTGCTTCACCCCCGCCTCCCCCGACCCCGCATCATCTCTCAGATAACTCATTAAAGCAAGGAACCAGTTGGTTAACAGTACAATAACAAGGTTTTAAAAAGTTCCCAAGTGAAAACAGCAACAACAAAAAAAAGTTTTGCCATGACCTTTCAGCACTATAAGGTTCGCCTGAGGGGAGGCCAGAGAAAGCGGACTTACCAGAGTTCTTTCTTGCTGTTCTGGACACAGAGTACTGCAGACGTACCAGCAGAAAGAAATCTTTTTTTTATTTATCTATTTAAAAAAAAAAAAGCTTGTCGTATTACGTCTACAGTTTAAAGTTTTCTTACTGGGATCACAGAGAGAGCAATGGAGGAACTACTGATTTATTGCACTATTTAGGGCAAAGGCTTGGCAGCCCCCTCTCCCAAGCTTTTGCTGCACACGGTTGGTTAGCTGGCTGAAAGAATAAAACTGCAATACTGCCTTGTTGACACAAAAAAAACTGTTGAAAAATCTTAAGACAGTGCAATAAGCACCTGACAGCAATTGGAAGATGTAGTGGAGGTTTACGCTTTCAAATAAGTCAGTGTATCAAATGAACAATGCAGTGAGTAGTCGACAAATAAAATGTTTCTGCATCAGAATCATATTGACAAAAGGTGAGCTTGTTGGATTAAGGTCGATTTATTTTATTCAGTAGAACCAGTCGAATGAGGTTATGCTTTGTGTTGTACATTTTGATGTAAACTATATATGTATATTTTCACCGCGCACCGAATCTTGAGGAACATCAACATAATTGTAGTGTTTGTGTTTTTGACGAGATCTGCAGAGAATCCAATAAAAACCTGCAAATATGACTTGTCCAAACAAAAAAGGAAAAAAAAGCTACAGGAGGATTCAGTGTTATGTAGGTGCAGAGAATACAGTCGCTTCCTTTCTCCAGTTCTGCCGTGACAGTTTAAAGTTGAGATGGGTTGCATGGTAAGCACTTTTCTTCCCCTCCACCAACTGTCTCTCTCTCAGTCTCAACAATTTTTTTTTAGATTTTCTACACGCCGATAAAAACAACTCAGCTTCTGACAGGTTCTCACCCTCGGTGACATACACGGAAGAGCATACGAGAGTGCTGCAGACGAGGCAGGTGAAAAGATAAATAAATAAAAAAAATAAAGTGCGAAGACACAGACATGCACGCCAAGGGCCCCCCTTTCTTTTTGTCCCCACTTCTCCGTCCCCTTCATCCGTCGTCACTCACTGCCCACAGTGCTCATTACGAGGTCTGACACAAAGTCTGCAAAGACACAGAGGCCAGTAATCAGACGGAAGCCCCGGCGCTTCTCAAGCCAGCCGCATTTAAACTAAGGTGGGGTGAATGTTGTATTTAAAGAAGACTCTGCTTCTATTCCTGGCAATGCAACATAAACTAAAGTGTTGTGGTTTTTTTTTTTTTTTTTTTTTTTTTCTTTTCTTACTTTAAGATGAAGAACAGCATGATAGCACTGGGGTTCGCTAGGTTGCTAGGAGCGACAGCCAAGGGCTTTTTGTGAGACAGAAGCCAATTTCAAGGCATCAGATGTGCCTAAGATGTTATTATTGGAATATACAGCATTTTCATAAATGAAGAAATATTTTTTAATTGCTAATTAATAAAATGCATTTAAAACAAATGTCTGGCTGCATTGAGTGTTTTAAGACTCTGAAGGATGTTCAAGCCAGAAAAAATATATAAAATTTATATGTATGCGGTTTCTAAAAGGTTTTGCCAATAACAAGTAAAGTATGAAATCTAACATTTATATAAGTGTTGGAAAAATACAAGTTTGAATTTACATTATATTATATGTTATCCGTCATCTAAAAGACCGTATTTTTTTTTTTTTCATTTCTAAAATATTAAACACGATTAAATTGGATTAAATGTTAAATGATGACGTTTAGTTTTGGTTTATAACATCACGTCTTGAGTATTTGTCCAATATATTTGTTTGACTTACAGATAAAGACATTCAAAAACATAAAAAAATTGAGCAATTACACAGTTGGGTATTGGAAAAATATGGACCTACTTAAATTAAATACACTAGCAGCCTGCTAAGAAATAAAGTTATTTATTTACACTTAATGTCTTCAGATTCAATTACGTAAAAAAACCCGACTGTCTTGTCAAACTTCCACATACCCTGTGCTCCATTAAAATCTGAATAGCCCTTATGTGTGAGACTGAACGTGCAGGACTCCTCGTCCTCCTCTCAAAATCAAGATCTTATTAGTTAACACACAGATGACCTGTCCTGTTAATTAGCCGTGAAAAAATTAGTGCAACTTTGCATCGACCTGCAGTGAGACGAGTCCTACTGCACCTTCCAGGGTTTCCTCCGCACCTTCCGAACGTGAGGAATGCGCGTTACATTTTCCAGTCCACCACCACTTTGGCATTCTGCTCGCTCCTCACACATTTACCACGTGTATTCAGCAATCCTTCCGTGTTGATCCTTCCCTGACACCGCTGCCTTTAATCCGTCTGAATGAATTCATTGCCATTCAGCCGTCATTTTCCCTTCAGATATGAAGTAAAATACAGAAGCCTCGTCTCATCTGTCTTTAAGATTCATGGCTGTTTGATACTTTGGGATGATTGAAAACCACAGATTTCAATGCGGCGCATCAATGATAGTCTTGACCTTGCAAATATATATATATATATATATATATATATATATATATATATATATTTGG
>CAEGAF010023710.1:0-101434 GCA_903067075.1 Micropoecilia bifurca
CCTGTGCATGCGTGGGTTTTCTCCAGGTTCTCCGGTTTCCTCCCACAGTCCAAAAACATGACTGTTAGGTTAATTGGCCTCTCCAAATTGCCCCTAGGTGTGAGTGTGTGTATGTTGTGTACTGCAGACTTCTGCCCAGGTCCCCCTTGAAAAAGAGATCTAGATCTCAATGGGGTTTACCTGGTAAAATAAATAAAGGAAAATCTTTCCGGACTGCGTTCTTTCCCGTCCACTCGGGACGTGCAGTGACTTCACCATAATCCTCTGCTCATAATCAGAGTGAGACAGAAGTGTGAGTTTAAGCATGAGACAGAACCAGAACCACAAGTGAGTTCATACTAAAGGAGAACATGAGCATTTAAATGAGATTTAATGTCGATAATGTCACAATGAAATCCAAAATATATCACAAAACAAGAAACCAAACGGTTCCTATTTTACAGCTTTTGTTTCCTGCATCCACAAATAAATTATAGACAAAGCCATAGCAACACTGCAGAATCACCATGGTAACGCAGAGGAGGAGTTAGTTACACATAAGTGGATGTTTTGATCAAAGGATTCCTTCTTATCTCAAAAAATTGTACCCTTTCATATCAATGATCATTTATGCTCTGCAAATAAGAGACATCTTGTAGTTGCTAGCTCAGGACAATGGATGGTTCACATGTGCTTATTCTAAACTTCAAAATGTATTTTTACCTCAATTCTGGGTTAAGATTTCACTGTAATAGTTGCGCTTTTACATGAAGAGACTGTATTAAAATTTCAATGACATTTTTGCCGTATCGACTTCCTCCTTTAACTTACAAACAAATAGGCTGTGCTAACCAGACGTCTGCTGGAGGTGTTGGTAGAAGTGGATTTGATGAAAGGATACCAGAGTAAGGAGATGTTAATCCCAAAGCAAGCCACACATTTTAGATTTTTATTTTTGAAAAGTTTTGACAGATTCGCTACGCATCTTTCCTCAGCCTCCTTTCAGTTTAATCTGTTAGTTTTGACTGCTGTGCTTGAGCTTTATGTTAATATATTATTCTAAATATAAGGTAATGCCAAAGGCAGAAACAGGATCCCACTTCACCAATATGGCTCTTCACAAACACTTCAAAAATGTCCCATAAATGTGCGACTTGATGAACCTCCTATCGCCTGAAGGTATTTAAACAAAGACACTCTGCATTCACATTGAGGGGAAAATGTCATTTTTGTGTGAAAAATCCAGAGTTTGCCTGTGAAAAAGCACGGGGTGAATCTTTTGTTCATCCCCAGAAAAAGAGTGCTGTTAAATTGTGTCGATATTAAGCTTCCCTCACTTTAATTTTGACACACAAAACAGTCTTTATTTCCTTCCTTTCAAAGACAAAATTTTAATAGGTTCCTAATAAAAATATGTTGAAGTTTGTGGTTGTAATACAGCAAATTGAGAAAGAGTGAAGGTGTGAATACATTTGCGTGTTATTGTAATGAGCCATGAAACACTTACAGTGAATTCACCAGTGACAGAATCAAAACCAACATGGATGGTGTGTTCAAAGTCTGACGGGGAAGAGATTTCAGGCCTGTCTTTGTCCTTGTCCTTCTTCTTAGATCCTGCAGGGATAAGGTCAAAGGTCATTCTTCACCCCCTCTTCCACCTTTTAACTAACTGTTACATGAAGTTTTTAAAGCATGGAGATGTGCTGCGATAATCTGACCTTTATCAAACATGGAGATGATTTTGTTCCTGGCCTTCTTCTCCTCCGGGGCAGACGGCAGCGGCCGAGAGTTGTGATTGGCCGACTGGGGGTCCTTGGCTCCTCCTCCTTGGCTACTCATCCTGACAGGGGGAGCGGGGGGCTTGTCCTCACACACTCCGCTGTCACACATCTACACCTACGTTCAACCTGCAGGGTCAGAAAGAGAAGCAACAAATGTAGGATCCATGCAACAGGCTCACTGAGCGTCAAAAAAAGAGAGAGAGAAAAAACCCCAGAGCTCACAGCTTCCTGTTTTTCGGTCATGTTTCACAATGCTAAAGCCAACTGTTGCACACCAGCCCCCGCTGCTACAGAAAGACAGCTGCAAATCAGTAAAAACAGACAGAAAGCAAAGGCGAGAACTCACAGAGATTGATCCAGTCCGTCCATAATGTAAATGGAAGTAAAAGCTGGATTGAAGGGGGAAGAGTATGAGCAGGAAGCAACGCTGAGTGAATAAAGTAACGTGCTGAGTCTCGTTCGAAGTCGCAAATGAATGAGGAAGGAAAGAAGGCAAGAGAGAGAGAGAGAGCGAGAGAGCGAGCGAGAGGGGAGTGTGTGCAGAAGAGTGGCAGACAGTGAAGTGGCGTGAACGCTCATGTAAAATAAAAGTTTACCTCTGTAGCTACAAGCACGGTTCGATATGAGGTTCTCACAAATATAACATTTAGTAAAATGACCACAGCTTTGTTCAGTTTAAAGCTAAATGTACAGCATGGTTTTATTACTCTTATTTGAAAAAAAGAAAACAATTCAAATGCTGAAATATATTAAAAATAGTTAAGATGAACAAATCAATAGCATTGATTTACTTTTTCAAAAATATAATATAAGCACCAGCGAAAGTCAGTAGTAGTTGTGACATTTAGTTTTTATGTCACTCCAGACAAGCAGCAGTCCTTTAGTCATCACACTGTAACTATCCTTTAGAAACATTTTCAAACAGGTCAATTTGTCTTTGAATTCAGTCATCTGACTGTGCAGCAACAGGTGTGGGAGGGTGATTGCAGCACTAAGATTAGAACATTTAAAATAAATCCAGTAATGTTCTCGAACTTTATATCTATTAAGTGTTAAAGTTTCTTCATCTGGTCATTCACAGCTTTCATTTATGGACAGCAACCGCAACCAACCGGCTGCTGCTAAAAAAGCTGCACTTACACCTTCCTCCAAAGTGTCATGTTTAATAGAAACCCACAAGCTATCGGTATCGCTTTAGTGAGATGAGGAAGAGCCTGGGGCTTTTTTCATTCCTGTTTGATTTTCCTGAAGACTGGCTCAGTAGTTTCTGCTTTAAGATGTTCTCTATGTGGGTGGATTGATTTTCAGGCACTCTGGTCTCCAAAACATATGTGCGTCAATTGGCCAATCTTAACTGCGTCTGAGTGAGTTTGAACAAAGTTGTGTGTCTCTGTGTTTCCAGAGTCCTTACATAGCAACCTGTTGAGAGGTTAGTTCACACACCACTAATTGACTGCTGCAGACAGGTAGACTCTGCAAGGCTTAAGTGGGAACAGAAAATGTGTGGCTAGGTACTGGGGAACAGGCCTGCAAAAATATTAAAGGGACAGTATTATGTGTTTAAAACAATTTTATAGCACAGTCAAGTAACTATGTGACCTTCAGTTAATGTGAAATCAAATAGGATTTAAAAGAAGCCATTTAACGCATTGAAATTGGCCTCCGTCTTCAGGAAGTCATCACAACATCACTCCTCTATTAACCCTTTAACAACATTTTTACCAGCGTTTCATTGAGAAGTAGCTCATATGTTGAGCTCAGCAGATGTGCACTTCCACCAGGTGTTTGCCAGTTGTTGCTGGCTAGTCTGAAGGAGCTGAGTGGAGGAGTCGCAGGGTAGGGCTGCACTGTGAGGCGAAAGCTCGGAAACCTGGAAATTGCAGCTCCAAAGAGGAGCTGTGTCTCGAAGAGGGCACTTGGTGAACCCATGTCCATTTAATCTCCCATGGCAACTAGGACCACATCCATGAAGGAAGCAAAGCAACACTCCAGGTATGTTTTGATGAGGAAATAACATTATAACATAAGTGGGTAAACGTTCAAAAAATAAAATATTTTTACCCAATATGGCCCCTAACAAGCTTCTGCAGTGCAGATTTTTTCCAAGTGTCTTTCTAAAAACTGAAAGGCAAATTTGAGGTGGAGTTTTTTTTATCCCCTTTGCAAACTAAAATGCTCACCATTGGTGATGAAAAATTATTTGATCAATACAAAGAACTTTTGGTCAATGTTTAGTTCATATATCTTTTGATTTGGTTCAGATGACTGAGTGGTGATTCGGATGAAACACCATCTAATTAAAACATTCATAGTGATTTTCCAAGCATTTTACATTTGCCAGTACAGATAAAACTAATGCACACAGTATGAGTGCAAAAGTCCTTTGGGAGCCATGATTGACTTCCCTCTGCTACCCTAATATGGTAAAAACTGAGATTGCAGGCAGCCTCATCCACTCGTACAGAGGCACACGCTTAAAAAACACCCCCATCAACCTCAAAAGCACCTCATTCAGTCTTGCAGAGCAAGCGGTTCGATCAAGTGTGAGCTACAAGCTGCGCTCCGGGTGACATCACAGACAGGAAACAGGAAGCAAACAAAGGTTTCCTCACTTCGTGCATCTGACCGCCAATGACAGCGCTCGCAGAGGAACAAAAGTGACAAACGTTGCTCGGGTGGGCATGACCTCTTCTCCACACACAAACCCTCCTTCTGCAGGTTCCTTGCACACCTCACCCACTTCAGATGTTATATCCGAAACCAAACTCTACCATTCTAAGAGTCTGAATCTAGACTCAATTCTTTACAACGATAAACAGCATGCACACAAATCAGTTGCATGTGGAACAACTTGAGGAAAAATTCACAAGCTGAAAAAAAAAAACTTCAGAAATAATTTCTGTTCAGGAATACGTTGCTTTCTTCTTTGAGACATTTCATAACCAGTTGGCTGAACTCGTGTCCTGGTCTTTATCCTGAGCAGCAAGACTAAATCAGATGCCTATAAATACCTTTTCCACTGTAGATCATCTAAATCCTCTTGCACAAAACGACTCACTCAGTTTGCTCCGTTTATGGTCCAAGTCGTCAAGCACTCACCTGTTTGCAGCCTCCTCTGTGTCCTACAGAGGATATATAGCAAACAATGAATGAAGCGTTGTGTCCCAGCTGAATGTACGCACTTCTTTCTTCAACACTCGTATACTTACTTTGCTCTCTCGCTTCCACTCTTCCTCTCTTTTTCACCCCAAACAGGGCAGGTCTTTGCAGGCTGCCTCATTCCTCAGCTCACTTACACGGGGGCAAGCACCTTCTTGTCCAGGCAAGATAAAATTATACCCAGTTGAGAGACCCAACGTGAGCCTCAAGTGGACGTGCGAGTGCGTGGGGCGCTGATTGTTGGTTGCAGGTTGGCCAGGTTGGGACATGTTTTTCCTGAGTTGGAATTTCATAGCTGGAGGGCTGCGGCAATGTTTGGAGGAGGGTGTGTTCACACTTCACCTTACCAAAGCACACACACCACACACTGTAGCCTCATGCATGTCTGTCCGTCACAGAAGCAGCTCAAAACACACATTCCTCAAGTCAAGTGAGGCTCCATAATGAGCAGCTGAAGATTTTTATATAGCCGACAGGTAGGGTCGGAGACTTAAGTAGTGAGACTTTTATAAGGACGGACAGGCGCAGACTCCAGCAGCGCGACTGTTTTAATACCTCTGCATCATGTCAGAAAATTTAGGTTTAACATTCTTTTTTTTAATATGATTTGCTTTTATCAAAAAAGGAGACATATTTCTACTTCCACCCCATGACACTCTTACAAAGTGCTCACACTTTTCTCTATTTCCTCTAAACTTTTTTGCAACATTTCAACTCTTGCTATCAAACTGCTCTGTTAGCTCATCTTTTTGATTATTCTCTTTGTGTTTTGCTTTCATCCTTTCAATTGATTTTCATGCATATTGTTTATATCTACTGTCTACTGTCTATTTTCAGTACATTTCTGGAGCTTTTTATTTTACAATCTTTCCTTGTTTTGCTTTGGTTTCATCCTGTAATCCTACTGGTTAGTTTCCTTGCAATATTTGATCATTTTTGCAAGTGTTAATCAGACTTTGTTTGTCTGTTTTAAAAACATATGTCACCAATTCAACTATCAAGTGTGACCTTTTTTAAAAAAAACAAAAGGCTGATCTGAGAGCCTTCTTGATCTTGAGTGTCGTTGAGCCGTCTTGGACAAAAATGAGAAAATCTGAGAGACTGTGGAAAATTTGATGAAATTATTTCTGGTATTATGTCTGCTAGCCTAGTTGTGGAAAACTAGAAACAATACATGTAATGATCACCGTGTAAGAAATACATTTAACATTTCAAAAACTATTCACATCTATCTTCTAACAAGAGCGTGGGTGAGAGTTTGATTCAAGGGTTTGTGATAGCTAATGTTTTGGGACATTTAAATATAAACTATCTAAAATCTTTGACTCTGCATGTTGAGTAAATACACATTAATAAATGCTATAGATGGGAAAAATGGAGCAGGAGGTAGGCAGGTCAATTGGTACTGCGTTTACGGTGATACAGTCAGTGTAACAGATTCGACTGAGTCAGAGGAAGATGACGGACGGACGAGTTCGAACAAACCACAAGTCATAGAATTACCTTTTTATAAAAATAACATTTGGAGAACTAACCTGGTGATGTTATCAACTTAGTGCTTAAAATAGAAGTTAATAGAAGACATTCATACAAAAAAACTAACGTGGTCGGTGTACTTTTTGCCAATCGGGTAAAAATTTCAGCTCTGCTCATGTTTAAAAAAAAGTAAATTCTGGCATTTGCACATCCAATGCTTTTGATTGTTTCATCTGTACTCTCAATTCTCGACAGCCAGTAAAACTTCTGGCTCCGCTCCCCGTCTGTTCTCAGTTTACAGAAGCTCTTTTCGTGCATGTGCCTCACAGTCAGTTACATCCCTCTGCCCTTTCATAATTTCTGTTCCCTATTTTCCACCCTCTCTGCGCATCAAGAGTACTTTCTATTCCCCGTGCCTGGCAGCCGTCAAGGGAAGCCCACTTCCTCATCCTGGAACTCCCCCGAGCCCCAAAGAGTCACAGGATCCAGGCCGACCAACCAGAGAGCTGCAAACACAGCCGCCAAGTTGTTTACAGGAAGTGGACAACAAGCCTTTTGTGTTCGACTTCTATAAAAGGATATTCAGAGGAGGACTTCCTGAAAGGAGTC
Source organism: Micropoecilia bifurca (assembly GCA_903067075.1). Taxonomy (NCBI): domain Eukaryota; kingdom Metazoa; phylum Chordata; class Actinopteri; order Cyprinodontiformes; family Poeciliidae; genus Micropoecilia; species Micropoecilia bifurca. The sequence goes on from CAEGAF010023710.1 coordinate 7,005, forward strand.
CTGGAGCTGACACACTGCTCACTTCCACCCTCGCTAATTAACGAGCACAAAACCACCTCATCCCCAGGACCAGATATTAAAGCATGCGGTGCAGTGTAGGGTTCACGTGAACTTTGTCCATGCTTTTCACCGCACTGCTCTGGTTACGAGTGAAGCATAAACTCAGAGTGCAGCTGCATACCTTATCCTGTTATTCAAACAGCTGCCTCATCCCTCTGTCAATATTTTGAGAAAAAAAAATCATAAATCTGACAATCAGGGAGTGTGAAGCAGGTAGAGACGTGACCTCAGGACACACAGTCAAGGTGCGTATGCTATTTTGGTTTGTTGAGCAGATAGATCACTGGTTAGGGTTAAAAGTCTAAAAGGAAAAAATCACAGATACAGATTTGAGGCATGCTGCATTATTCTGTTGGCAGCAGGTCCCACCTAGCTCCAGTTTCTTTTTGTTAAGATCAGAAGTATGAATGACATGAAATCACACATGAACATTTTACTATTATTTCAATAGAGAGACAAACAACTTACTCTATGCCTGTTATTCTTAAAATAATAGTAGACTTCAATTCTATTTACTTCAGGTTGGATCTTTCTGATCTTTTTGAGTGATTACATTGTTCAAGTGTAGCATTGTTACTCTTCTTTTGCCTCTAGTATAGTCCAAGAGTAGCACTGTCACTGTAGAAAGAGTAAGGTGGTACACTGGTGTTACCAATGGTAACATTACACTGTATAACATATTTACACATGTTACATGGTACTACACTTGGAAAGCCACATAACACAAATTCATCTGAAGAAAATTATCTTCGTATTGTAAAATGTAGAGTAACTTTTTGAGTTGTTTTCATTAAAACGAGGTTGGGTTGTGTGCAATTACTGATGTCAGACTCACATTGACAGTCCTGGATGCTCTACTAAGCTTTGTTTCGTTTTGTTTTATATGTATGGAATAAATACCTTTATATTAGGAAACAAAAATACTCTCTCTGCAGTGTTGCAGAAACAACAAATGGCAAGAGGGGGATAGATTTTACATACCCGCACCAGTCGGCCTGAGAAGTAGGCATTCAATTCAATGAGGTTAAACACTCGTATCTCCTTCCAGTCCCACCCTAGTTTTAGTTTAAGTAAAGCTCAATTGTGAAGCTAAAATGCTGAAATAAAATATTCCAAAAGGAGCAAAGCAAAAACAAAAAAAATAATACCGTCTTCTGACACACAGCTCCTGAGTTGTGTGTGTTTCGCCGGGAGCTCCCAGCTGAATTTTTTCCCCACTTTCTGTAGCTCAGTCTGGGGAGGAACCCGGCTGAGAGGAAGCGAAACGGCGCATGCGCACACTTGCGACTGATTACCTCGCGGCTTCCGTAGCACTCAAAATTTTGTTTGCGGGAGCAACCACGGGAAAAAGATGTTTGATTTTCAGAATAAAAAAGTGTGTGGAAAATATTTTTACATTAATAAAGATTCTGACGATAACGTGACTTCCCTCAGTTTAGCATAAATATCACATGATCAAAATGTAAATATGCTTTAAATGTTTAGTTTGACAGCAATGTGAAAGTGCTTTAAATATAAAGTGTATTTTTTTATTTTCTTAAACTAAATTGATCATTTTGATGTAAATAAGTCTACTAATTTGCTAATACATAATAAAAAAATCTAATTTATTTCTACTCACACATCCTGTCTATTAAACAACGTACTCTTAATTAACTGTTATAGAAGCAAATAGTAATCTATCTCCGCCAGCAACAGTTTGGAATCCAAACTTTGGATTACGTAGCTGAAAAATCTGTTTACTTTGAAAGTCTACGCCGGAAGTACTACTTTATAACGTGCAGCTTATACTGAGAGTGAATTACAACTCAAACATCAACAGCGCTGATCTGATTTTTCAAAACTAGGTGAGGGAACTGAAAGTATGAATAAAACTCGCTGAAATTGCTATTAAAATTGCAAAATTAATGCAGCGCTTAAATGAAGTACTGTTCGTTTAATATTGTCTTGCTAATGCTACTCAGCGTCGAAGCTAGCTGAAATGTGACGAAGTTGTCATTGTTGGGACAGAGTGGCTGACTGAATTAATAGGCTGAGTGAAAGTCGTGACTTGATCAGCTCTGTCCTCATTCAGACGCATTTCTAATGCGCTTTGTTCTCTTTTAGATGCAGCAGACATGCTTTCCCGCTGGTGGAAGTTTGGAAGAGACGCATTCAGCGATGTGGATTTCTTCTCAGGCGGCTCTGAGTCCGCCGCAGAGACGCTGTCCCAGGCCATCAGAGCTGCTGGCTCCCAGGAGCCGGATGCAGATGGCAGCGTGTTGTTTGGCCAGCTGAGGGGCACCGTGGTCGGGCTCAGATATTACACTGGTGTGGTGAGCATCGGCTCTTTAATCATTGCATCTCTGAGGTAATGATTAAATTAGATCTTTTGCATACATGGGATAAGAGATATTAGAAAAGGGCAGAACAATTCTCGTGGAAGACTGTAAAATTAAAATAATATTGGGCCCATACTTGACCTCACATTATTTAGTTGGAGTGTTGTCAACATTTCCAAGAAGTTTTTTGTTAAATCAACATTTTATTTGAAATAACATTAAAAACCTTTTCATATGTTCTCAGGATTATACAGTTGGATAAGAAAGGAAGAAGAAGAAAGTTACAGAACCAGAATAAGTGCTATACAAGAACAGGCTGTTTACCTCACCATACATATTTCCCATTAAAAATATGATTAACCTTTGCGTTAAAAGAAAACAAATCTGGATCAGATCTCCAGATTTGTTTTTTTTTCTCTAGTGAAGAGAAAGTAAATGATTTTCTTAAACAAATGAATTAACGCTTTGCTCTCTGGACAGGTGAACCGAGGGGAGATGGTGGGCTTAGTGCGGGAGCCTCACAATCTGTACGACAAGAATGCGGTGATGGTCACAAACGTGTTGGGCAGACAGGTGGGACACATCAGGAAGGAGCTGGCTGCAGCCATGGCGCATGTCATGGACAACAGCTTGGCTAAAGTAGAGGGGTGAGTTGTGATTGGCAGAATTACTTTAGTCAAAGATGGTCAGTCGGTTTAAACTGAATGTGCATGTCGTTGTCAGGGTGGTTTACTCAGGGACCAACAACAGCTTCTCCATGCCGGTCACCCTGTCGTTCTTGGGGAGCGAGGAGAACAGGGACACTGTGGTGAAGCACATGGCGAGTCGAGGGTTCAGACTGGACGCAGACGGAGGCGGAGCCGCAGGTACGCGATCTCGTCTTCTGTACGCTGGCTTCTGGCGAGCGTCGTTGACCCGACTGCTTACTATTTCAGGCGCAAAGGGGAGATCTTTTGGCAGCCCGGGTTCCTCGTTTTCTCTCCAGAAAGGCGTGACCATCCCACTGACTGCAGAGGAGGTGATGAAATTAGAGTTATACTCTTGACTGTGCCTTAAAGGGCAAGATCAGGAAAGATCTTGGTACTCTGGAGTTGGGCGTTGTGTTTAGTTGTCATTTCTGCTGCCTGTTTCCAGTGGTATGAAACATTTATTTGAATAAAAGTGTGTTTTCAGTGTTAGAAAGCTCTGTTTAGATGCCATATTTGGTAGAAGTGTGGTGAATGCAAATTCTGCAAGCTAATAATATATATATAGATTGTTGGATGGCCTTTCACTGCCCATTCTGGATGCGCATTTTAACTCTTCAGAGCCGTATATGTTTGATAATGAAGGAAACAATCCAAGAAAATCCCTGTCAATCATAGCTGATATCACCACGGCAACATTCAGCAATAGTGGCGTTTCGTATTTCTTTTTGTCTCCTAGTTAAAGAATGTCTTCGATAACTTATTTGAGGATTTGATGGAGAGCAAAGACGGAGAGAAAGAAGCAGCTGAGGTGAGTTGTGTTGTTGAAAGTTGCCCTGCACTATTACATAACATGGAGGATTATTGTCATATTCAGCAAAATCTGCTTAACTTTATGAATGTTGTATTCCTTGATTTTTTTTTTAAGGGGATTTGAGAAAATGGGGCTGAGTGCAAAGACTCGACACACTTTACAGATTTTTTTATAATTAAAAAAAACACATGCCTCACTTTCACTTCAAAATTCTGCATTTTTTGTGTTCATCTGTCTCACAAATTATCCAGTACAACTTGGCCAATTGTTTCTTTCCCTTTTGGCTTTTTCCCTACGTCTTCCATTCTTTTTTTTTTTTTTTTTACTTTTTTCTCTCTTTCTATCCCATCACCCTGTCCGCTGCATTTGAAATGATCCCAAAACCCAAAGCAATCAGAACATCTATATCAAGTGGAGTGTTATAGCGACAGCCGTAATGCTTCGTAAATCCGTTGAGCTTCTCCAACTATTCTGAGTGAGGCGCTGCTGCACAGGAGTAGTTAAAAAGAAAAATAGAGAGAGGTACTGTTGTTAGTCTGTGGACACATGGCTGGTTGTATGTGTCTGCAGTCTGTGGCTACGCCGCTGCTGCTTCACCAGAAGCAGGCGCTGTCCTGGATGTGCGCTCGGGAAAATAAAGACGTGCTGCCGCCGTTCTGGGAGAAGCGAGGCGACCTGTACTACAACAGCCTCACGTGTTTCTCCGCCAAAGAGATACCAGAGAGAGTTCGGGGGGGAATACTGGCTGATGACATGGGGCTGGTGAGCGACGAGGCCTAATGCACGTATGCATGATTTAGTCATCGTTCTAGGTGATTATTTTGTTCCGTTCCAGGGTAAAACTCTGACAACCATCGCTCTGATCCTTACCAACTTCCACAAAGGGAAGCCTTTGCCTGTGGAGAGATGTGTAAGCTGCTACGTTGTATCGCCACCTCACTTTATTCAGGTAGTCAGTGATTATAGCAGGTTTGCCTGTTTGTGTGCAGGACGGTCCATTTTCACCTACCAAAGCTAAGAATAAGAGTCTGGAAGGCTTTAAACTGCAAGGTACTGGAAGGCGACTGGTCAGCTCTTTTACACCTAGAGATAAATAAAAAAAGAATGTTTTTATTTCAGGGAGCAGCAGTGCATTTAATCCAACAGGAGAAAGTTCCCACTGCTCCGCCACGTAAGCGTGCTTTTCCATTTGTTTTGTTCATTTCTGTTTCACTTTGTAGTTTCTGCTTTTTCGTTTGAACTCACCAGCGCATAATTTTTCAGCTTCTGTTAACTCAGACTCAGTTTTTTTGAATGTGGTTCAGTCCAAAGGAGGATGTGATCGATGGAGCAGACGTGGTGCTGGAGGAAGATGAGCCTCAGAAAAGTAAGAAACAATTTGCAATCTGCTCATTTTTTGTCTAACTATCTCTATTCAACTTTTCTGTTTGTTTCCCTTCCTTTTAATATGTTCATTTTTTTCATTCTTGCCCATCCTTCATGCAGGCACCAGCAAAGAAAAGCACAAACCCACTAAGCGCAAACCCAGCAAAGGTGCAGGCTCCCTTAAATTTGCTAACAGCGACGAGGGCGGTCGATGAGGAAGTCTATAAGTCGATGAATGTGGCATTCCTTTTATCTAAAACATTTATTACCGTTTGCACAGAGGGTCCGGCGTTACTTGAAGACCTGGGCTTTGCTGCTGCCTTGAGTTGCGCGACGTCGGAAACCATGCCAAAGAAGAAGAAGGCAGCGGAGAAAAGCAAACTTAAACAGAGTGAGTTCAACCCGTGGTGGTTGTTTCTGCCTCCACCCAACTCCGTGCTTGGATTCAGTCGAAAAAAAACATGAAAGTTGTTATCGACGCCGGCCATTTTGTACACACAGGTGCGAAGGTATCTACGTCTGAAAGCACAGATGACTTATCAGCAAAGGCCACTCTCATTGTCTGTCCTCTCTCCGTCCTCAGCAACTGGCTGGTAAGAAAACACGACTTTCTACTTTCCTTTTTTTTTTACGCGACATTAACAAGCTGCAGTGCATTTCAATGAGATTTCACGCAACAAACCCATGCAGATTAGTACATAGTGATCAAGTTGAAGTAAAAGAATCATAGTCTGAAATTTGTGCTGTAATTTGTATTCATCCCCTTTTTGCTCTGACAGCCTTAAAGAAAAATCCAGTTCAGTCATCTGCAGAAGTCGCCTGTTTTGCCATGCCGTTGATTTGGATGTTTCGCACCGTGTTTTTTTCATCTGTGCAGGACCAGTTCGAGCAGCACCTCCGGTCCGATGTGAAGCCCAACGTCTACCTGTACTACGGTTCTGAGCGCAACAGGAGCAAGACCTTTCTGTCCTCTCAGGATGTGGTGATCACCACCTACAACGTCCTCTCGTCCGACTTCGGGGTGAGTTGGGACGCGAACCGTCCAAAACCATAGAATGCACAAAGAAAGGAAGAAAACTATTATTAAAGTGCTTTGAGTCTCAGAACTAAGGTTCAAGTGTAGGCCGAAGTGTAGTCGATGGCAATTATTACGTTTCCTTTCAGAATACGAGTCCTTTACATGGGATCAACTGGCTCAGGGTGGTTCTGGACGAAGGGCACGTCATCAGAAACCCAAACGCACAGATGAGCAAGGCCGTGCTCGAACTGAAAGCTCAGAGACGCTGGATTCTTTCAGGTACGATGACACCCGGATGCAGTCTGGAAATAAGAAAGAAATACTCAATATTTTTGCTACGATTGAAGGTTTTTATAACAGAACATGCTTGCTTGTTTTTATTTTTTGTTCTTTTCTTTGCAGGCACTCCCATCCAGAACAGCGTGAAGGACTTGTGGATGCTGCTTGCCTTCCTGCAGCTGAAGCCCTTCGATGTGAGGGAGTGGTGGAACCGGGTCATCGAGAGGCCGGTCAGACAAAGAGACCGAGCCGGCCTGCAGTGAGTGGCCATGTCGAAGTGCACCGACGCACTGCTGCAAAAAATACACTAGAGGGAGCAGTTTAATCAGACGGATTCTAGTGGAAATGTTTTGCGTCTTTTTCGGTTGTGAGGCAGCAGTTTGCTGATTCTTGTTGCTTTGTGTCTTAGAAAGGAGATTTGGTTTAAGTTTTCCATATGGTATGAAAAAACATTTGTGTTATCAGGCTTTTTTTTGTCTCTCACTATCTGCATAATAAATACCAGAATTTTGCAATGATTTTTTTTTTCAAGATACAAATATAAGTGAAATTTATGTCCACCAATCAGTTGGCCTGTTTTTCCTTTCATCTGCCCATCCTTCTGAATATTCTGCAGGTTTTCTATTTAAATCTCATGGTCACAAATTGACTACCTCTGAAAGTTGGTGGTTCTAAAATGTGTAGAAACCTTGACTACCATTTATTTCCCCTAAAATGATCCTAGCTCTATAGCTTTACCAGGTATGTCTCGTTGTGCCGTCTCGACTCAGGCATGTGAAGGTGTTGATTATGTCTTCGTAGGAACCTCCGGAACCTGGTGAAGTGCATCACCCTGAGACGGACCAAGAACAGCGAGGTAAACGGGTGCCGCCTGGTGTCGCTGCCCATGAAGACGGTTTACGTGGAGCAGGTGGAGCTCAGCGCGCAGGAGAGGGAGGAGTACGAGTTGGCCCGCAACGAGGGGAGGCGCACCATCGGCAGGTGATGACTCGGATGTGGAGCTGCGATTTCAAAACAGCAGGGAAATTGGCGAGGAGAAGCTTTTCATACGATATTTAGCTGGGTACTAAAGTTGATTTGTAGTGTTTAATCTACATCGCCTGCTAAATGTTGATATGCGTGTTTGCACTTTGCAGATATGTAGCCGAAGGGTCCGTGTTGAAGAATTACGCCGACGTTCTCGCCATCTTGATGCGGCTGAGACAACATTGCTGCCACCCTGATCTGATCGGGAAAATCGCTGCAGATTTGGGTGAGCTCTCGGCGATGTCACTCAGAGGTCAAAAGGTTTCTGGAAACACTCTGATTTGGGATTTTTTTTTTTTTATTTCCCCCATCATGCAGCCTCCGCAGACACTCCAGCAGAGCTGCGGCAGCGGCTGATGGAGAAAATGCGTCTGGTGTTGGCCAGCGGCTCGGACGAGGAATGCTCCGTGTGTCTGGACTCCATCCGAATGCCCGTCATCACTCACTGCGCCCACGTTTACTGCCGGCCGTGCATCGCACAAGTCATCAGCAGCGAGCAGGTACTCGGCGCCAAGCGGTGGGGGGAGAGGAGAGGATTTCTTCTGGTAAACCTGCAACTAGACGCCAAATGTTTTACTCGCATTTTTTTTTTTTATCTTGCTTGGTGGGATTTCGCGACAGAAGGCCCGGTGTCCTCTCTGTCGAAGCGAAATCAAGACCAGTGAGCTGGTGGAGTTTCCTCCAGAGGAGATGGAAGATGAGAAAAGCGTGGACTCTGACAGGTGGAGGACGAGCTCGAAGGTAAGAGCGGTACATCGAGGCTGAAGGAGAGATTCCGGTTTTCTGCAGTATTCCCACACGGTCATAATTATGTCCATATTTTTTTACGCTCACTTGAGTAATTTCTTAGACGGCTGCTTTTTACTTGTACTTGGTTAAAAATATGTTGAAGTAGTGTTTCTTTTACTCGAGTAAAACGTTTGGCTACTCTACCCACCTCTGAAGATATTTATAAGAAATAAGTATGAAAACATCAGGCAGATTAAAATAAACCTATTAAAGCAATACTTTCATCGTCTCTCCTGGGTAAATGTAGACGAGTGAATTTTTATTTTAAACACCATTTTAAATGCATCAGATAAGCAGATATGGACAGTTTCTGAAAGGTTGATGCGTTTCCTCCTCCATTGTCTGCAGGTTCAGGCACTGATGGGAAACCTACTCCGGCTGCGGTCCGAGGACGTCGGCCTCAAGTGTCTGGTTGTCTCTCAGTTCACGCGCTTCCTCACCGTCCTTCAGACCCCACTCAGGTAAGCGCGAAGCACCCGTCACTCAGTTTACCGCCGCAGCAGGCTTTTCACTCGCTCTTCCCCCTCCGCCAGGGAGCACGGTTTCAGCTTCGTGCGTCTGGACGGCACGGTGAGCCAGAAGAAAAGAACTCAGATCATCCGGGAGTTTCAGAGCTCTGCGGCGGACAGCCCCAGAGTCATGCTTCTGTCGCTGAAGGCCGGAGGGGTGGGGCTGAACCTGACCGCGGCGTCTCGTGTTTTCCTCATGGATCCCGTAAGAGCACACCTTCTGCAGCAGACACATGGATTCAGACCTAGAAGCGCCTCGTGGATTTTGATTTCAGTAAATCATTCTGAGAAAAGAAACAAAGAAAAAAAGAGTTTCAAAAGGCTGTAAGACACAACTACTGGTCATAAGACTGCAGTGTGACTCGTTTATCTAATAAATGAATGAAGTGAGGGTGATTCTATCAGCATGGCTGGCGATTACCAAGTTTAGTAAACTAGAAGGGAATCACGCAGATCCAAACAGAGAAATCCAACCACGGCAGGATTTTTTTCTCTCTTTTAATCTGCCGCCTTTGTCTGTTTCAGGCCTGGAACCCGGCTACCGAAGAGCAGTGCATTGATCGCTGCCACCGTTTAGGCCAGGAGAGAAACGTCGTCGTCACCAAGGTCAGAACTCCGTCAACGAATGGATGTTTGCGCAGCAGCGTCTCTGTGCTTTTCACTCCTTTGTTTAATTCTGCTGCGCGCGAATGGTTTTCTTAAGCTAACTAGTGCGTCTGCTCCTGCAGTTCATTGTGAAGGACTCGGTGGAGGAGAACATGGTGAAGATCCAAAAGAAGAAGCAGGACTTGGTGGAGAAGGCGTTCGGCTCAGCCGGTACCGACAGGAAAACGTCTCGGATCGATGACATCAGAGCTCTGTTGGAGGTGTAGTTGCCCGGCAGCCAGCGGAGGGCGCCGTCGTTCGTTTCTTCTTCTTCTTGTTTACATTTAACGTGTCCAGGTAAAAAGCATTTGATCTGGATGTGTGATTTTCATAAAACTGCAGTGAAAACGGAAGAGCTCAAGTTCATACCTTGTTTTGTTAAGAGATCAAACGCATTTCTGTGGTATGAGGTTTATGCTTGAGTTGATTTAACAAAATTCACCAGCTGTCGGGATGATTGGATGTAATCCAGGTTTGCAAAACAACATTCAATTTCTTGCCGCATAGCTTTCTGAAAATAAAAATGGAAAAAAACCAAAATATTTGTACTGGTAGTGCTTCGAATTACATTTTTGGTTGTCAGTATTTCCAAGAGAAACTTAATTTTGCAGAAAGCTACTACGTGAAGAGGGAAATGCTGCAGACTAAAACCTGTCCAAGTGAAAAAAAGTAATTCAAACTGAAACCAGACAAGCAGAATATCTGTTGGTGAAAGTGGATCAGAATTGAACGTTCCAAGTTGAGCTCTGAGATCAAATCTTCCTGATGTTGAACATCGTTAATTCATAGGTCATTGCTTCTAATAGTATAAGAAGCTAAGAATATCCTTCTTAGCCTCTATTAATACAAATCTATTAATGAGATCATTGCCGCAGTGTCATTTTACATTTTTATCAGAGGCAAATGTATTAAGTCTTCAGATTCAAATTTAGCACTTACATCGAGGCTTAATTTGAATCCCAGAATACAAATAGACATTTTAAATAGAGGCACTGCATAGATTTCCTCTGTAAGGAATTTAGAAAGCTGAAAAAAAAATCACATTTATTCTGCATATCCAATTTTTAAAACTAGAAGGCGTCATGATAACTTTTACTTCCGATACGATACAAATATTGCAGGTTTGAGTATCAGCCAATACAATATCAGCATAAATCATACATATACACCTTCCTAAAATAGAAACCCATGTATTTTTTTTTTTTGCCCAAAGTGATTTTTGTTTTAACCTGGATAACTTTTTGGCAGAAAAAAGAAAAACATTACTTAGGTCATTACATAACGTTGCATGTTGTGTGGAATGTTAGAAAAGGCTTGATCAAAGGGTCAACGGTGAACAGTCAACAATAGGTATAACAACTGATTAATTAATAGCCATCTTAGCATTATTAACAAAGGTTATGTGAATATTAATGCCGTAATTATTACATATTTAAAGCAGGTTCTTAAATTTCGTAAGCACAAAGACCCTCAGTGGGAAACGTCAATAAAAACAGAAGACAGGCAGGATATTTTTTTCCACAGGTTTATTTATTCTTTCCAAAGGTGAACAGTTAACAGCTCCACACCCCCCTGAGCTGCTTTCGGACTTACTATCGCCTCCGACACTTTTCCTTTTGGGAGTGTGTGCAATGGACGGAGGAGTGAATAATCAGGTGACACTTTGACAAGCAGGCAGGTGGAAGTAAATTGGCTGTCGACAGCAGGGTGGGTGGGGGGGATTCACACAAACGTGTCACTAGCAGCAGTTACAGTAAGAGAGGTTTTGTAAACGGTGAGCAGGCAATAAGGCAGCTGGTTACACTACAGACAGGAAGCGATGAAACGCCGGGTACGAACACCAAAACGATTCCAATGGGGACGGACATGTGTAGCACTAGAGGAGCGCATGAAAACATATGTATAAACCTCTACATCACCTGGGAGGAAACACTTTTATTTTAAAATCTCGTCAGCTCTGTGCCGTGCAAGTAGAAGCCAACACTACACCAGATGATACACGGCTGGAGTTACAGGGAGCTGGTGAGTGTCAGAGGCACAGAGAGACGCTGCTGCTCTACGCACTCCTGAGGTGAACACCGTCGTGTTAAAGTCATGGCTGGGAAGAAGGGAACGAGCCTGTTGCATATGTGCTTTGGAGTCTAGGCAGAGACGTATTGCAAGTATAGTAAAGAGCTGAGGAGGTGAATGTTTTTTTGAGCAAAATGCTCAATTTTGCACTCTTGTGGCAGAGATTTGGGAATAATTCTCGTACAAGGAGGAAGAGGAGGAGAAGGAAGAGGCGGAATGGTGCATTCAGAGAAAACGGCTGCACCAAGTGGAGAACCCAAGAGTATAGACCAACAAAATGAGCAACACTAAATAATCCCAACAGAAGTTTTGAAATTAGAAATCCACGCTAGGACAAAAAAATTTTTTGGCAATGAACAGATTTGCAAATATTTACACACTACAGGTGCAGCAGATGTCCCTTTCCGAGATTCTCATCTACCTGCTCTGTGGCAAGTTAAATGGGGGAAAAAAAAAGAAGTGAGGTCAATTTTGCAACATTTGACGGGTGTGTTTACCCTCTTGTTTTACTCGTAATGCACATTTAAATTATTCTAACATTCACAGTGCTTAGATTTAACATATACGATTAACCGTTTCTAGTCTTCATTCTACACTGGATGCTGGTAACTACTTAACTCTCTAAATGTCTAAATTTTAGTACGATTATGCTCCCCAAATCATGTCAAACTGATTAAAGGGGGGGGGAAAAACAACCAAGTTTTATATTGGAGTGCATGGAAGATCTGCCAAACAAACCCTACCAAGACAGAAGAATGAAAGCCACCCACAAACCCCCCATGTTTGGCTGAACTGTGCTGCGGCCCTCCCATCCCCCTCCCTTAATCCCAGAGCTCAAACCGGTGTCCGCCACACTCCATCAGACACGCGCTACTTGAGGAAAGAGTTGAGTTTTTGTTCGATGTTTGTGAAGGAATCGTCGCCCAAGTAGTCGATCTGGCCCGCTTCCCAGCGCTGCTTCCTCTCCTCTGACGAAACCCTCTGGGAGGGAGGGGGGGGGAACTCGGGCTGCTCTCTGGCGTCTTGGTGAAGTTCGCCCTGAAATGAAGACAAAGCGAGAGAGCGAGTCGTTTAAAGGAAGCCTGACCAGGACTTTAAAAGGAGTGTTTTCCCTGCCGCTTTGCTTTCCCTCTGCACAACTTTTCCCCTCCTGCTTCTGGCTGCTCTTCAGATTATGAGGGCATGAAGATATTTGAGCCTAAACACAGAAAATAAATGATCCAAGCAAGTAAAGCATTCAAGACATTTCGCTCAAATTGCCTTATCTTTTCCAATTAAACTAAATACAACAAACATGTTCCATATGAAGCTTATTCTAATAAAATGTCATTTTTATAAAGTGAGATTGAATTAAAAAAAAAAGTTTGTGGGAAAGAAAAATGAGTAAAACAATGACTGACATAATGTGATCAGTTCATGCAAACCTCTAACAGCTCATCGAATTACCGTTTTATTTTCCAAATTTTTCATAACGCAGAAGTCATTGACCTCCAGTAAATTAGCAGAAGCTCATCATGGCGGTTCCCTCAGATAATCTGCCTGGTCCCATTAGGGATGGGAAATAAAATGTTTAGATGCATCTTTATAAAGAAATGTATTATTTATAAATATCAAAACCATCTCCACGTCCACCATTTGCTGTGGGGAAAAAAAGAAATCCAACAACAGGACCATCAAAATAAAATGACACCAGGGCTTCCTTATAACTTGGATAATGTTGAGAACTGCAAAGTTAATTGCTGCTTTTGCTGCAAAGGATCTGCTGTGACTATTCATGAACACCTTGACAAAAAAATCCCCACATTCTCGAGAAAGATTTGAAATTTGTCAGTAAAACGAGGCGTCATCTTGCGTCATCGGTGCTCCGGATTTTCTGGTGTGGCAACTGGTTGCAAGAGCAGCGACAGAGTCACATAGGAGCAAATATGACTGACCTGTTAAAGAATGTAGCAGAGGAATGGCAGATCATGAAGGCAGATTTAGCTTTAGGTACTGAGGTGAGGGGTCAGTGTGTACCATGCGGGGTCAATGAATCCATCCATATTCAAATCTTAGCCTTCTGTGTTGTAAACAAACTGAACCGTAGGACAAAACGGGTCACCATGTGTTAATAAAATGGCATCTTAGTGGTGCGTCAAGAAGTCGGCTGGTGGCCTGATTTGGCCAATTTGCAACTCGACTGGTCAAAAACAAAATTCCAGTACATTAGCAATGTAAACAAAGCTACTCACAACCAAACACTGAAGACAAATAAAAGTATCGACCCTCATGATTTTGTTTCAATCCATTAGAAACACTCCACACTCAGTGTGACATCACCTCTGCTCTTAAAGTGAATGACCCTCATGATATAGAGGCTGGGAACAAAAATATTTTGACCACAGTTTAGACACAGTTCTGAAAGATAAAAGCTTTATAAAAAAATAATAAAAAAAGGTTGAAAAGATATAAATCAGCAACAGAATTTGATTGCAGAGTTGTCGTTCCGTTGTGTTGCTTTTATGGTTACGTCAATTACATTTTACCTATGGTCCAAAAAATTTTTTTAACATTTTCTTGCTGCTAAACAATCGCAAAATTACAAATAACTGAAAAAATGTTGATGGAAGCCAACATGGCATTGAAAATACCTGCTTAAAGTATTATATAAAAACATTTCTTCCCTGAGAAAGTGCAGAGTCACTTTCTTTTTCTGGTCGCCTGTATGAACTTGTCTAGTCCGACAAAATCGGGCCCAGCTCCAGACGAACAGAAGAAGCTCTGGGTTTTGGCAGTGCCCCTTCATGTGACTAGCAACTGTTTCACTACAAGGCCGTTGCCACACACCGCCTGGAAACGTCCTACCTCCCCTGCTGAGCGCTGAGCAGAGCAACGCCAGCAGCAACAAACAATGCTGAGGATTGTGGGCTTAATTATTCTACTCATGCTTTTATTTTCCTTAATTAAAAAATGCAGCCATAAAGAAAGATTGAGGAAAAAACGGCATCCAGTAATTTGAGGGTTTCGACATGAGACGATTTTGTAACGTGCTACAACAAATTTGATACATGACACATTTACAGGCATTTGTATCATTGCTTCATTCCAAGTATACACACACACACACACACACCGCGGCCCCACCCGACACCGCTCTGTTTCTCGTTCACACCGGCACGTACAGGGCTGCTCTGGTTCACGAAGCCGCTGTTGAACGGGGCGTCGCCGTACGCCTTCTGCAGCAGCGGCAGGACGGAGGCGGCGTACAGCTGCCACCACTGGAGCAGGTAGTTCGGGTGCATCTGGCACGGGTCGGGGGAGACGGAGTGACCTCTGACCTCGCCTCTCTGGGCGTCGTAGGAGTAGTTCCACGGCTTCACTTTGCCCAGAAAGTGCACCACCTTCGCGTCGTGGCCGTACCTGTTCACGATCGCAAAGGAAAAGACGAACATTACGCTGTGATGCAGTTTGCCAAGTTGCACTCTTAATTTCAAATGTGCACAAAAATGCGTTTGTTTCTTTCTCTAAAAGCCGTCAGCTGGCCAACGCCATTTTACATTTACTTACATTTTTAAAGTCCAGAAAAATAATCAGAAAATTGAGTTGCATTTGAACTTTTTTTTCCCGTCTTTTTTTAAATATTACAAACAAATATTGCTTAATACCCAATGTCACGTTTTATTTTTACTAACACTTTTTCTGTGAACAAGTCTGATTCCTGGTTTGCTGTTAATGAAAGAAAGATGCTCTTAAAGTTTAAGTATAGAAATAACCAAAAATAGCCAACCCTGCTATGTTTACTTTCAGAGATCACAAAAAAAGCAGTCCGTTAACCTATTCACTTTAATAACCCAATATGTTGATATTTGACCAACAAAAATATTACAGTACAGATAAAACTAAGCTAACTTCTTGTGTTTGACCCTCCTCGTTCAGTCACAGCCGCCACATCGTCATATTTTACCTTCTACAGAGCCTCTAAGGTGAGCAGGTTAATAACGTCACGGTACTTTTACCATTTATAAATATCCAGTTATCAGCAAACTACAGCACAGTCCAGACACGTTTGAGTTGTCATGGCTATAGTTATTTTTAGTGGGCGTTGCCATATTCTTTGCTCTGCGTGTGTCCAGATTGTCTCCACATGGGGAGGTCTCCACATCCGAAGTTTAGCAGCAGTTCTGATCACTTCTGATGCCAGCAGAAACAAAACAACCAAACCGTCTTTTACAAGGTCATGTGGAAAAGACGAGAATCATTTTATGTCCAGTTTGCGCAGCGATCCCAAAGCTCCGTTAAGTAGAATGTAGTTAATGTTTGCTGTAAAACAAACAGTTTTAGTGATAATTTTACCACCTGCCTCTAATCTCTTAAAGATTTTTTTTTTCTGACAGAGCAAAGATCAGCCTTTAAAGCTGCTGGGGCAGAAATAATATTCATGATGCAGAAGAGTGGACTTGGCTCAACAGGTCCACATTTAGTACCATATCAGATGGTCTTCACTTCAACATGCACAATAAGGATTCTCATAAGGAAGCTGCAGAAAAGGGACGGCCATTGTTTGGAGTTCCACATAACCTTATGTAATTAAAGCCCAAACCACAGACTCACAGCTATGCACGAAGAGCTGAACTGAACTGGCCTCTGCCAGGCTTAAAATCTCCAAACAAGAAGTGCAGTTTCACAGCAAGATCTCCAGAAAGAGTTAATTATATTTACATAAAATAAAAACTGATGCCGGGACTCGTGCTACTTCTTGATAAAATACTCTTACTCTGCTTCAGACTATGTGAATACCACTTTGTTTGTTCACATTGCAACCACAAACTTGAAGGCGTTTTATTGTGATTTTACGCAATAGATCAGACGTTTCTGTTAATAGGTTCAACACACTCAAGTTTTATAGTGTTCTTCTGCTAATCACCGCATTACGCAAACCAGGTGTGTCGACGGCACATCTTAATGTTGAAGTGCACCTGCCTTCAAGGACTATTATTTTTTTTTTTTTTTAACAAGTGCAGTTGAGAAACCAAAGCAGACATTTATTGCAAAGTGGATTCAATAGATAATAAAATACTCAAGTGGTTCTCAAGTTTTCTTATTTACACAAATCTGATAAGCGTGGCATCAAAACGTCAAGAGCGCTCTTCAGTTTTAGTTGTGCTACCCATAGAGCGGTTTCTCAAAAAGTTACATTTTGGCCCCATCTGACCAGATCTCCCTCTTCCACATTTGAGTGACTGAAAGACTGAAATCTTCACGGCTCCTGCAGGTCGAGGGTATAAAACAGTTTTGTGAGACACACTTGGTCTCTGTGTGTGTAACTGAACCATGAAGGAGTGAGTACTGACTGCTTGAAAGCTGGAAGGTAGGAGTAGATGGCGATGCTGCTGAGGTTGTAGATAAACGGGAGGTGTTTGGAAATGTCCGCCGTCGCCCAGGTGTTGAAGTAGCTGTTGAGAACGCCCTGATCTCCACCTGCAGACCCAGAACAGCTGCGATTTATACTCACACGGTCGTGCACAAGAGTCAGAGTACAGAGCATGTTGTGCATGAATTATTAGCAGCACAGATATACATTCTGTACATTCCCCATATACTGGCCGTCGTGTAAAAATAGAAGCACCGTCAACACATCTGCCATACTGTCAGAGGCGACATTCACTGAACATGTCAGTTCAGAACATGTCAATTGGGAATTGTCTCAAACATTAAGCGTTAAACAGTTAAACTATTAATTTAGACTGCGAGCTCATTCCTTCAGCTTGCAAAGAATATCACATTATATTTTCATATCTAGGACATTTCTGCAAAGGATTAATAAAAAACGTCCTATAAAGGTTCTGCAAACTCAATGAGGCAATGTTTACTTTTTCATGCCTTACTGTAATTACTGCAAAACTGCAGTGCCAGGTGAGCGCTCTTTACGACAGAGATTTCTTCCTCTTACAGAGTTAAATAACCATCATCCAGCAAGCAAGAGTATTTTATTATCCAAATCTGGTGATTTTTTTTCTAGAGCCAACTGCTGAGTAAAACAAGCACAAGGAAGCCCGTCGCCTTACCCTGCAGGCCACTGGCACCGTTTTACTTTAGGCGAGTTCTGGTCCAGTAAGAATTTCCAATTCTGGTTGTTTAGTTAAGAGTCCATTTTAGGATAAGGAATGGCAAACAAATCCAAAAATAAAAACAGAGTTTGAATATCTGATAGGAGTTTGTGTCCAAGTAATCACTTTGGTTTAAATAAGTGCACTGAAACATGTGTTAAACTTTCAATTTGGTACACAATTTACATGTTGAAACAATATATATCCAAACTGTTTTATAGGAGAGAGAAAAATACATGATTCAACATTACCTTTTGTAACAGAATCACTCTGCAACTTGTATGCCGAATTTTGGTGTAGGAGAAAGAAACACAAAGCTGAGTAGACCCTTTGTCCATGCCACCATTACAGCAGAAAGTGCCAGGAGAAATGGGAAAAAAAATAAAAATACCGACAATCGAGACGATTGCAGGAGTCTGCTGTGCGCAAGCGTGAAGCATCCAATATACGACAATATGCTTTTAGTTTTTATGCACCCTACTAACTATAATAATAATTAGCTGCCACAAGAGTTTAATTTCCTCAGTGTCTGAGCCAAGTAAGAGAACATGTATTTTGGTGCAGCTCTTGTATATCAGTGTTGTAGCTCCTCCAGTTCACTATATTGGACTGAAGGGGCGTTTTAGGCTCAAACATGTGAGAAAAAATGTAAACTGACTTGGAGTACTAGTGGAATGTCAGCCCATGTCTTCAGAACAACATTTTGAGATCTTCATTAATGTTCCGAGAAGAACACACACTTAATAAATTGAGACTTTTAGCCGTTTCTATCCACTACAATTTGAACAGTACCAATAAGAAGCATTGGATTTGAACTAAAAAGAACTATTAAATGAAGAATAAGTTCTTGTTCTGTTACAAAATAGCTTGGCATCTGCTTCCTTCCAGACACTCACCATCAAAGCTGCCTTTTTCAGCACAGAACTTAAGCAACTCTTCGTGCGTCTCTTTGGACGGCCTGAAGACAAAAACCCCGGAGTTGAAACAGTCTGGCCAACCAGGATCTGGAGCTGCAGACAACTCTTCCCTCTCAAAAAGTTCATCTATGTTGGACAGCACCTGCAGACGCCAACAACAGAACATAATTTACAAAAAAAATGACATATCAAAAACAGTGGAAGTCTAAGAATAAAACGCATAACTTCAAGGTTGTTTTTCTTACCAGTGTGTCGGCGTCCATGAACACACATTTGCTGTACTGCACCAGGGTCCAGCAGTGCAGTTTGGTGATCGTTACGCCCAAGTCTGGCCGCTTCATCAGAGCCAGATTAGCTGCGTCGCACGAATCCATGACGTCCACCATGATCACCTCGTCAAAAACTGAGTGCAGCGCATCCCTGAAGCACAAGCAAAGGGAATCATGTCAATATGTATATTGGCATGACGGAGAACAAGCAGACTATGGTGCTGTCTGTTACCTGCAAGGCTCAGCGACATGAGGTCCTATGAGTACCACCAGTTTCCGGGTTGTGCTGTGGTTTCGTAACGACTGGCCAAGAACCATTGCTCCCTTGGCGTAGTTGTCGTTTGTGGCCAACGTCACAAAAGCTTGGTCTACTTCAGAAAATAAAATAAAATAAAATGAGATCAGTTCAAGTTCTGCCAACTTGCCCGGAACGTCAATTTTTCAAAGTCACTCCATCAAGATGCCTAAATGCATCAGTTCCCATCAAGCTATTGGGCCATTTGCCAGTTGTGTTAACAAGCAACAGGTGTACCTAATAAAATTTGCAGTGAAAGAGTAGCATTACACAACATGAGGTAATGCTACTGTCATTTTAAATCATCAGAGCAGCAAGTTCAGAACTGCAGTTCAGCCTCATCAATTTTACTGGAACTGAATGGTAAAGTGATGGATTAACCATTAAACATGCATATTAAACCATATTTAAACTATACATTTTTTTTAAAAATGTCAAAATACTTATTGTACTTTGCATCAACCGACTAGTAAGTAAATCCGCTGCTTCCCTCTCTGGGAATAATCCGATACACATTTTAGTCTTTTACCTTCACTCTAAAGACATAAATCAGCTCCCTAACACTGATGTTATGTTTTTAATCAGTATTTAATGAGTTAACATTTCATCCCATAAACACCAATGGGGGGTATTCTGTGTTGCTGCTGGAGTTAAAGCTGTCCTGAAGCCAGCAGGACAAGATGAATGCTTCGGTTGATGGGGACTTTTGAGAAACCCGATCTGTGCGGCTGTGTCGCACGGTTGCTAAGGTCCGATCCAAGGAACTATAAATCGACTATCAAAAGGCCAGAGTGTAAGAGCGGGAGCTGCGCCTCAGAAAGGAGAAAGAAAGAAAACAAGCAGGAAGCATGTGCTGCACTCCCACAGTGTTATCTGTGCCTACAGTAAAACTCCTGACCCACTAAGAACTTAAAGCTGGTTAAAAAGCTTATTAAACCCTTAATTTAAACTGGGTTTATAATTCAGTTTGACCAAGTAATGGCTGCTTAAAACTACTTTATTATAATAGTTTCAGTGCTGTGCAGCACTTTAACATGCTAGTAGTAAAATTATACTCCACAGGATGATGACAGGTCTGATGAAAAAAAAAACATTGAAGCCACACTGCTGCATGTCCACACCAAAGCAATCAGATCAAGTTTATTTAAAAATATCATTAAACAGGAAGTTACTGATGCTCGCTTCAGAAATAAAAGCATGCAAATAACACCTGGAGGCGTTCAGGTGGAGCTTAAAGGTAAACCAGGTTGCATTTTGAAATCAGGATCATTGAACCAAATGACCTCTATTCTCGCCACCAGAAACTTTACAACTTGAGAGATGACATCTCGTCTCCAATTTGTGGTTCGTGATGAAAGAATTACACAAACCACGCATGATAAGAATTGAAACCGACTCCCCGATGTTGCATGTTGCAGTCAAAGTAGTGGTGAGGCCCAAGAGAAAGGGATTGTTGAGGCACATCCAGACGCTCGACTTGATAGCGCTGTGGGACGTTTTTGATCCTGGCAAAGCCTTCCTTCTCTGAATAGGTGCAGCAAAACATCAATCTGCAATTGTTTCCATCATCTACAAGAAGTGGCCTGCAGGTGTACAGGCGCCAGGCTGCAGCAACAGTTTTTACATTTGTCTGATTGACAGTAAATATGGAGCCACGGGGAGCGGGAGTCTTTCAGACCGAGTTAAGCTGACTCATGTTGTCAAAGTGAAATACTCAGCTTTTGGTGAAACCTTCTTCCCACGTTCACCAAAGATTATTTTCTACAAGGTGGTTTGTGTAGCTTTGGATAAGTTTGATATGGAGCATTTCCAAATTTATTTCAGTCGTGGGCTGGCATGAGAGGTTTTTGGTATTTAAAACATTTTAAAGGTACTTTCACAAAAATATAAAACATGCATCACTCAAACTTCTCCTGAGATAACATGACAATTGCAAATATGCATTTTATTATTATTATTGTTGTAATATACAGGTGTACTTCAAATCAGAGGTGTCCAACTCTGGTCCTCCGTCTACAATTATTTCAGTTGCAGCCTTGATTTATGAGGCAATACTCAAACTATGTAATAACACTGTTGCCTTGTGTAAATCAAAGCAGCAAAGTAAGTGTTTTAAGGAGAAGAGTTGATCTTTTATAGAGAGATAGGCTGATAATTCCTGGCTAATTCATTGTGCTTTAAACAATGATTGAGTGTTTTATCATACTGGGATTTTTTTTTTGTCATCCATACAGCGCAAAATGGTTTCTTTGTTGGAGCCATCTGATAGGCACTGCTAAGCAACATGTGCTGAAAGAGCATCGCCGAGTCATGGAGGAAACCCCGGAAAAATACTGGGAAAAATACAAACTAGTTACTGATTTTAATGGGGGTTCACAGAGTCAATAGTCCGAAGTCTCAATGGTTTGAGTTGTCAATTATATTTGATTTTGTACATACACTGAGTGGTTATACACTATATTCTAATTGTTTCCAAAGAAAACTTAAGACTATGTCTAGAGAAGACGTTTGTGTAGACAAGCAATGTGCATCCACTCCTAACCCTGCACTCCAGTAATGTCGGACATAACAGCAAACTTTGCAAGAATAGTTTTGTGTTATGAAGTAGAAATATGTTCCACTGTAAAAGTTTGTAGAAATGCAAGTAGATTCTCAAATGTGCTGTGGGTTCACAACTTTATTTTGCATCTAGTAATAAACAATGTTTTAGAAATCCGGTATTTGTGAACAACAGGGCCTATACACCTTGAATTGGATCTGTAATTTAGTGTAAATGTGAAATATTCTATGCTTCTTAGAGCAAATCTGAAGATAAAATTTAATGTGTTTTGTCTTTGTATTTTTTTTTTTTCAATTAGTGTAAAAATCTGTTGATAAAAGCATTTCACAGCAAGCTATTCATAACATCAAACTTTCCAAACCGGATGTGCTGCCTGCGAGTGAATCTAACTTGACTTTGGTCAAAATCGTCGCAGCAACTCATCGATTTCAAGCATCAAAAATCTCTAGGAGGAACGAAAAAAAATGTACATTATCAATCGAAACGAAACGCTCCACCGACGCCCTCGCGACAGGAGCCGTGAGAGCAGCAGCAGGTGTTTTCCATGACGCTTCCTAAATTCGCGATATTTCAGGGGTTAAAAAAAAAAAAGGACAGCGCAGTTCGCGCAGCTCCGGTCCGGCCCGGCCCGGAAAGAGGCCGAGGTCCGGATGCGATGCCCCGTGCAAGAGAGCATCCCGAGCCGCGCGTCGTCTTACCCGACATGGTGCGCCGAGGTGAGTCCACCGGGGAGCCGGTGGTCGGGACGGGGCGGACGGCGGGTTTGCACTGCGAAGGGCAAAGGAGCAGCAGCTGAGAACAGTCAAACACAGGAATTAAGCCCCACATTTTCCGGCCCATGTGACCGCTGACATCTGCCACGCCCCCTCTGCGTTTGTTTCTTTCAGCGTAAGACGGTAATCATGGTCAGTATGGAGGCGTGAAACGAGTAGCGTCTCGCCAATATATCCCGATAATATAGAAAAAAAAATATATATAGGCTATATTAATTTTAGTAACTCGAAACACAAAAAAGGAGGAGGCGTGGCTTCAATATTTAAGAATACCATGAATTGTAGTAAAATCTCTTTGGGTCATTTTATGTCTTTTGAGTATCTTGGAATCGAGGTAAAAGGCCACAAACGAACTTTGACACTAACTTTATACAAAAGTCCCAACATATGTGGAACATTTCTTTACAGACTTGAATGAGCTTCTATCTCTCATATGTATTTACGGACTTGAAAACGGACTTAAAACGCTGAGGTTTGAGAATCCTTGTATGATGTCGCTCTGCTACAACTCTGTTTTTAAATGTTTTTATTTTTACTTTTAATAATGTTTATCTTTTTTAACCTTTTTCAAAATCTGTCTCTTTCTGTTTTTATTTTTATTTTAAATTGTTTAAAGCACTTTGAAATGCCTTGCTGCTGAAATGTGCTATACAAATAAAATTTGATTGATTGAACTCTGTGGCTCGGTTCGACGCAGTTTGATTTATTTTAAAGTAGGTTATCACTTTCAACTAATGATTACTCAATATTCGGTTTCAGACACTCAGGCATATTTATGGAAAGTTGAGTGGACGGAAAAAGTTTGGGAGGGAAAAAAGAAAGGTACCAAAGCACCATTCACAATGTTGAGATTATTGTGAAGTAAATTCTATAAAATGTAATAAGGGAGATGACAGAAGAGGAGTCAATGATTCAAAACCTGAAACCACATACATACACATACATACACCCACCCACACACACACACAAAAATTGTTTCTTGCTGAAATAAACAGCTTAAAAACAAATCTTTATGTAATGGCTTCATATACTTGACCTTTACTTTTTTTTTTAGAACTGAAAATCAATTATTTTCCAATTCTGTTTTGATTTGTTGAGCTTATAGAAATACAATTGAAATTGTCTGTTATTGCTAAAAGCATTTTTGCACTAAAATATGGCCCAGAAATTTAACGATTTAAAAATATACATACAAGTATTGGCAGGTCATGTAAGCTCCATGCCTAAAATCTGAAGTAACTCCAAGCTGGCAGACCAAACAGAGGGATCGGACGGGGATGAGAACCAGGATTACTGAGAGATGTGATTAGGAGTGAATGGCTGCAGGCTAATTGGAAATAAGTGGCAGGTGGTGACATGGACAGAAGCTGAGAGACTTACGACACAAAATGAGGCACAAAACCTCAACCAAGGACAGAGCATCCAATCCCTTTCATTGTTTCTATTTTGAAGCAAAAGTAGTGTTTTAATATGCAAGTTATTGTTTTAAATTGATTTAAAATATCACAATCTGCTCTACATATAACAGGCATGCATTCAGGTCTTATTCCAGGTTTGTGTTTGCTTTCGTCATATATCAAGGTCATTTTTAAAATAAATACCTTGGATAATTCCTTTCACACAAAAGGAAAAAAAAATTCCACTTTGTCCGCAGATCATTTGTTCGTGTCCCAGCAGCGCCTCTCAGTGGTTTTGTGTCCACATTGCAGCTGGACGAGGGCTCAACCACTCAAACGCAACTTGTTTAGTCTTTTTTATTCAGGTTTAATGAATTCAAAGGAGATGTTTAACATTTTTGTTTTAACATGAGTCGTGATGAAATACTTGGTGTAACTCTACCATCAGTTTTGTGAAATTGTAAATATCACCAGTGTGGTAGTTTTGTAGCACTGCCTCCTGAAAATGATTTATTAAATGCACAAATGTTAAACCAATCTTTGCGGGCTGTAGTCTGAAGGACACTGGCCACTGAGAACTTGAGTTTGACTCCCCTGATCTGAGAAATTGGGTTGCTTCGGAGAGGCAGCATTTTTACGCTGACCTGGGGTCAGGAAGGTGTGGCAAAGTACTTCAATAACTCTGTCCAGAAACATCAAGAAAAGACCAACATACTGCAGGATGCACCTGGGTTGGACTTGAGGAAAGTTATTTTCTCAGATGAAGCACTCCTCAGACTAGTGGGAATGTGGAGTTGCTTCGTTTCCAAGGAAACATTTAGCTTAAAACTCTGTTTTGGAAAGACTTTGAGATAAAAATATCCTGAGAGAGTTTCATCAATTCAGGAGAAATTTGGTGGTAATCTGTGCCTTTTAGCCCATCGACTGGGAAATTAATATCACTAATTTTGAATAAATTCAACATATTTCTCAATAAAATTCATAAAGGCCTATTGTTGAACTACAGGATGTGGTATAAATATGACGGCTCTAAAGCAGGAAAAGGGTACAGAAACCCTAATCTTCTCTTCGTTTCTCACCAGTATTTTGTATTTTCCTCCACATGTGTTTTCGGGGCCGGTGAATAATGCAGGAGGCTTATGGGAAGTCTTAGCAGTTAAGAACTGATCTGGGTTCAGGACAACCCACCAGACGTTCACTTTGCACATTAACAGACCGAAGGGGATCTTACCCGAGATCACTGATGAGGATGGGACGGTAACCGGAGATCGCCTCAGAGTCGTGGAGTCAAACAAGGCCGATCGGGTGTCAGAGGAAGAAGAGAGCCGAGGGGGATGAGGAAGAGGCAGCGTTCGCTCAGTGTGAAGGGTTAAAATGTACATGTAATTTTAAACGAACTTATTTGATCTGCTGCTCTAAGATAAGATGGAAGATTTTGCTGGTTGTGGTTCTGTGTGTTGTTTGCAGCTGATTGGTTAAAAACCTAAAAACAACAGGAGGAAACACTGGAACTGAGGTGAAAGAGTTAATCAACATCTTTTTTAAAAAGCCTTAAAAGGGAGGGGGAAGAAAGTAGGTGAAAGAAAGAAAGCCAGCAAAACTGCAAGCTGTTTTCTACTCTGGACTGATCTGCTGTGGACTCTCTGCCCTTTCGGCCTCCCTGAGATTGGATGTAAGCTCCTTATTCTTGCTTCACCATTTGTGCTCTAAATGTGATGAAACTCGGTGCATAATGTATGATAACGGTGAGCATATCTACAGAAAACCTGCAGGTGTTCAGATTTGAACTTCCAGGTTCATATAATTAGAAATGGGGCTAACCCCCCTAAGATTGAGCAAATACGTGACCAAATCATGCTTTAGCAAATAGGTTTTGCAAAAAGACGTTTCATGGAGAAAGGGCTCTTAATTATTTTTGACATAAAAAGACATTAATTCAATTTTCAACTGTGTACATTTCACTGTTTTGTCATAAAAGTGACAACATTGTTACTTACATAATTTGTGCCACACATGGTCTGCAGGGCTAACTGTGTACATCTGCAGCAGGAAGTGTGCTAGATGTTTATCCCTAAAACCTGAGATCTGAACACAGATTGGAAGAGAATATTATTATTATTATTATTGGGTTAGCAACAACAGGTTTACTGCGTCATGTTATCCTAAGGCGACTTCCTAGTTAGCATCTTCGCAAATGAATCTGTCTTGGAAATTATTTAGGCAAGACAAGATTTTTTTTCTTATAAATGTTTTTTTATAAATTAGGAAGTGCATCAGAAGACAAGAGAGGTATCACAAGAATTACAGTTTACTTTAATGTTCATGTGCAGTTTTTCAAGGTTTCCAAAAATGACAACTGTCTGATACATTCATATCGCTAAAGTTTACTTTATTTGACCTTTACTGAAAGGTGAAAATACCAGTTTCCTGCTACTTAAGCTGGTATATGCAAACGCTTAAAAAAAATCAAGTAAAAATGATTTGATTCCTTTGTATTAAAAAAATACGAAAAACATAACTAAGCTCTCACATCTGAGTCTTTCGTACTTCCACCGGAAAAACCAATATGCTACAAACACAAACCTGTGATAGTAATTTTATAAGGCAGACCAACACATCAAAATCTTCCCTAAAAATCTTGATTCTTACTTATTTACGTCCACTTTCAATTTTCTTTGGAAATCAAAGATTTGTTTTAGTATTGTGATATTTCAGATTACTTCCTAGATATTTCCAAAAGGATTGTTTTGTGCTGATAACACAGCTACATACATGTTTTTTTAAAACCTTTATGTTGATTCCCAAATGATTGATAAAACATATTTGAACACTTATTGCTCCCCTGTTGCCCGACTGGTAGATGAATTTCCTTTTATGGACAATAGTATGATGACATGGTTAAATGTTAACTGTCCAGCTACGCCCGTCCCAGGTCCAGGCGGACCAAAGGTCCACTGTGAGCCTTCTTCCAGTGATTTCACCTGGGAGTGGTAATCAGCTGTCCAGCTTCTCCTCTCTCCACCATCTTTTCTGTACCAGCGTAAAGCTGCAGAGCTCAGAAAGACACGACTCCTGCAGCAAGGCCTTAAAACGAGGTACAAGTCACTTCCTCTTCTTCGTTTTCACTTTAGTTTCTTTAAGAAAGTCTGAAAAGGGTCAACCTTTAGTTAACGGTAAATGCTGACGCTTCAGAAAAGGTGCAAAACCTCGGAGGCGTGTCTTAAAAGTTAGTGAATGCTTTATGATTAGTTGTTCCATTTAAAACTTTCAGTAAATTTGCGTGCTGCCTTCACCAGCATTTATTTCCTTTATAAAAAATAAAATTTGACACTTCTGTGTGGGTTTTTTTTGTGTGTTTTAGGTTGAAGAAAACAGGAGCCACCATGGAAAACCGGTACACACAGATTTCCAAAGATGATCTCGAAGACCTTAGAGAGGCCTTTGATAAAATTGGTCAGTTTCATTCTTTTTTCTTTTTTTTCTTGTACACACAATCTCACCTTGCAGGTTTATTGCTGGGATTACAGACCGTAGTTAGACTTTTACTGCCTCCTGTAAACCACATAACAGTACAAGTCTTATAAAAAAAATACTGTCTGAACTGTTGTATGTGCACTTTATGAATAATGTTTCCATTTCCCATAGTGATATTTTGTAGGTTTTATCACCTTTCATTTTATAACGTCAACATGAAAAATCGGCTATAATGATAATGGATATCGCACTGTAAATATAAATCAGCTGGAGTTAGCGGATTAGGGGTGTTAGCATGGCTTTCTGCTCAGGGTGGCAAGAACTGAGGGGCAAGATGGACACTTTAAGAAAAAAGTTGGGCGAGTTTTTTATTATTTATTTGCACGTTCACTCAGAGGGTAGTAAGTGTGTGAGTGTGTGTGTGTGCTGTTTATTGTGCAATCTCTATAGGGAAATATTCACAGCTGATAATGTTGAAGTTAGTGTGTGATTTGAAGATCTGGTTCAACTAAAGGATTGTTTCACTGTTTTTAAGGAATCAGTTCTGCATTTGATCACCTCAATACTTGAAACAAAATGACCTAACCTGACCTGGAGGCTTTAAGAAAAAGAACAGGAGATAATTAGTTTACTTTTATTTAATAATAAAAGCTTTGTGTGCATGATGGTTGTATGTGGGTTTGGGCAGATGGATAATAAAGTTGTTTGAATCATACAATAAATGCACAAGAAGTCGATGCAGTAAAACCTTAATTTTTGGGATGTAGTAAAAGTATGGAGGCATGAAGAAGCTCAGCTTATGGTTTGGCGATCTTGGCAGGCCGGACTGAAGGAATTTGACTAAAATGGACCCTTAATGAGGGATTACCACTGAAGCTGATGCTTCTTTTTTTAAATCTGGAAGTGATTTGTGTGTGTGCGCAGCTAAATATACACACTGTGTCTTGTTTTTCAGTTTGACCATTGACTCTGACTGTCTTTTAGTGAAAACACTGTGAAAATCAGGAAGGATTTAACAAATTAAAAGATCAATAGTCATTTAAGACAGGACATTCGCAGAAAAATAAAAGTAAAACCTGCAGAACTGCATTTGAGTTTCACTGATTTTTTATTTTCTTTTCTTCTATTGACAAAATGAAACATGAGTAGACACAAACTACTGTATTCATATGAACACTCCATCAAACTCAGATACAACATGATTTAATCAATTCAACAAATTAGTTTATCTTTGTATTTGTTTTAGACAAGTGTTTATTGCCTTGAGTCTGTTCTTCTTGACTTTTATCCATTGTTATATATTATTTGTTTAAAAAGTATATATCTGAATTTATTAATGCAGTTGATCATCTGTGATTAAATGAAACCAGGTCTTGGTTGGAGGATAAGCATTCTGTCATGTTTGAACAAACTTTTAGACAGTGAGAAATTACATGGACAGGCTGATATAAGACTTTAGATTGTCATGGCTCTCTATATGTGACAAGTTGTTCTAGTAATTAGTAGCTGGGCATTGAACCCAGAAGCAATTAGTCCAGTCTTTGCTGTATCATCACATATGAGTTTGTGGTTTTATGTGCTTTTTACGGTGTGTTAGCACTCTAATATGTGCTGTGGTGCACAAAATACAAGAAATGCTCATTAGATTTGTAGGTATTTTAATTGGCTCATATCAAGTAATTATAGCATATTGTTTTTACTTCCTGATAAATACATAGTCAACTTATTGAATACCACAAAACATTCTTTGTAATTGTGTTATTTCTATTTGGAAATGACTGTGGAGTCAGTTGAAAATTATAAATCAAGACCAGTAAGCTGCTGTGATGTTCGTCTATATAAGGTTCTTTTTCCTTCTGTTTCTTTGTCCAGATATTGACCACAGTGGCTACGTGAGTGACTTTGAGCTCCAGGAGCTGTTCAGAGAAGCCAGCTTCCACCTGCCCGGCTACAAAGTGCGAGAAATCGTCGAGACCTTCATCGCCGGAGACACGAACAAAGACGAGAAAATCAGCTTCGACGAATTTGTTTCTGTAAGTCCCGAACTGACTAAAAGATCCGACTCGCTTTGCCCCGTCTGGACTGACACAGTCTGCTTTTGGTCAGATTTACCAAGAGCTAAAGAGCAAGAAATTCAGCGAGACGTTCAGGAAGGTCCTAACAAGGAAAGAAGGCATCAACTCCTTTGGAGGCACGTCTGGAGTTTCCTGTGAGGGAACGCAGCACTCTTACTCAGGTGAGGCAAACGTCACGCTCACGCATGCTGTCTGAACCTTTTATGATGTGATACCAGGGTAATTCAGAGATTGATGCAAGTGTGTGTGTGTGAGAGAAAGTGTGTGCATATATAAGTGGAGGTCAAAGGATCCATAGTTTGTACAATTTTTCCCAAATGATTTGGTGGGCATTTTTGTTTTATACCTTTACGCTGATGACCCAAGTCCATCATTTACATGCTGAAATCAGCTAATTTGTAAACAGAATATTTAATCATAATATATAAACAACTGACCTGTGAAGACCTTGTGCATTGGGGACATGGAGAACATGTTGATCAATGTCTGATAAGAACAAATGTAATTTTTCTGTCAAACTAACCCGGCACATCACCCGCAAAACATCATCGGTGTAACTTGGTGGTGGCAGCATTGTGCTGTGGGGAGGTTTTTCTGTTCTTCACCAAGGAAAGAGAATTTGGTCAGAGTTGACGGGAAGATGGATGGAGCTAAATAAAGGGCAACGCAAGGAGAAAGATGTCGCAGGTTGTAAAATAGAAATTCACCTTCCAGAAAGATAAACTTAAAATATGATCTAAATATCTTAGATTGAAGCAGAATGGCCCAGTCAAAAGAAGAGTTATGTTCATAACGTCTCACAACTCACTTTGATTATGCTGGAGCTATTTTACAAAAAGGAA
Organism: Micropoecilia bifurca; assembly: GCA_903067075.1. NCBI lineage: Eukaryota > Metazoa > Chordata > Actinopteri > Cyprinodontiformes > Poeciliidae > Micropoecilia > Micropoecilia bifurca. The sequence goes on from CAEGAF010023710.1 coordinate 37,275, forward strand.
TGGGTTGATGTTTGTGTCTGCAATTGTGCAAAGCTGGGAAAAAACCTGCATCATAGCAAAAGGTGGTTCTAGTCCTGGATTGTCTGTCAGCAAAGTATCTGACTGCTGCGTTTCAAAACCCCAGAAAGTCCATTAATTGCAGATGTCAAACATGTAAGGCCATCAAAAGTAGATTTATCGTTGCTGAAATGTATAATTGCTTTACCAATACGGCATGATTGTCAAAACATGCAGTCGCTGCATGTCATAGTGGAATGCTTTCCATGAATTCAGTGTTTTTGATTAAGTTTTTGCTTTTATTGTGTTTTCTACTTTGGTCTATTGTGATGCATTCAAGTTGAGGTTCAACTTGAACACTTTTTAAATCACTAAAATGAAGAGAAAAAAACTCCCTCAAACTCATGAAAGGTGCACCTCCTTTTTACAATGACTCTGTCAAGTCAAAGTTTCTCGTGTCAATTCTGACGATTAAAAATGTTCTACCTGAGCATTTTATCCTAATGTTCATGCTTGTTTCAGAGGAGGAGAAAGTAGCTTTTACTAAATGGATCAACAAATCTTTGGGCAAAGATCCCGACTGCAACCATCTCCTGCCCATCAATCCTAACGATGAGAGTCTATTCGCCTCCCTCCGCGACGGCATCGTGTTGTGGTACAGCACATTCACACGTCCACACTACACAACACTGCAAACACCTGAGAATTTGTGATTTTTTTTTCAAAAAATTCTAAAAATTTTAATGAAAAAAATAATGAATTTTATTTCATCCAAAAATATTCACTTTTTGTGACTTTTTTCCGCAAAAAATTATGAAATTTATTTTCTCACAAAAACAAACAAAAAAAATCACAAAAACAAAGATGTGCGCTTATCCCAAAATTGCATCACATTTTTAGTTGTCATCATAATTCACAATTCAGACACAGATCAAAATTCATGAATACCTTCCTTGATCAGAACCAAAAATTAAATAGACATTTTTGTGAACTGAGTTTGAAAATCCTCATGAGAAAAAAAAGTTAAAATCCCAAAACATGAAGAAGAAAAAAACTTGCTAGGTTTTGCAAACACGTAAAGAAGCATAATTTCAGTCTTTGTCAGATCGTCGGTCTGAGTAAACATTTGTTTTTATCATTTTTGCTAAAATCCATTTAAGTGTCTAATCAAACATACTAGCAGATTATAGCTACAACCTTGACAACATTATAGGTGGATTAAAATTCTCACTTCAGTCTCTAATTCTGTGAAATAATTTACAGTTTAATTCTATTTGTGTTGAAATAGAGCTAAACTTGCTTAAATTAAGTGGTATTTTAAAAAAGGCAAGATTTTAGCTGAATTTTCCCAAGTACACAAGAGTAGCTACACTTAAGTAGACTAAAGTAAAATAAAGACCCACTAAGAAGATAAGCTAAGGTTTAATAAATTAATCTAGAGTACTTTTTAATAATCCAGTAGTTATTTAAGTACACCGATCATCTATTACACTGCCTTGACGGCGTGTTGTGGTTTTTATGCATACGTACTTTGTGATTACACAATTTTAGTAGACCTGAGATAGAATCATTGCCGGTTCGCAACAAACACTGGCGACAGTGTTTTATGTTGCTGCAAAGGTTGGAGGAGGATCGCAGTGATAACACGTTATATTGCTTTACTGCGCCTCCTCGTTCATTTCAATTCAGCTTGATTGTCTTACAACATGATGATGGACTTTTGCACAGGCAGAGGCTCTTTAAAAATGGACAATAAGCCACAGTGTGCTCAGTGACTCACACAGGCGTCCCCTTGCTTTTTCCCTCTTCCAGTAAGCTCATCAACATCTCCCAGCCTGACACGATCGATGAGAGAGTCATCAACACGAAGAAACTCACCACCTTCACAAGGAGAGTGAGTTTTGTTTCTGTTTGCAGAATTTGTAAATCCCCACCGCACACAAACATCCCAAGTCAAATAATCACTATGAGCCCTGAAGGCAGCGCACATAAACTATGTCGCGATTAACTTTACTGACACGAGTTTGCAGATAAGATTTGTTATCTGCAAATGTGCAAACTCATAAATGCTGATTATAGTCTTACTAAGTACATTACATCTAATAGGGACTAATATTTTTTTTACATTTGGATACAGTGACATAAATGAAAGATGTACAAAGTTGGTAGAAAAAAAGGACTGATGTCCTTTTTTGCTGGTAGCCAAATGCTTGAGCAAAGCTGAAGCTCTTACAAAATGTTGTTTTAATTTCAAACATGCCAAAAGCATCGGCATCAAACCTCGATGGCTCCGGTTTTTCAGACAGGGAGCTATATGGAAGATCTCACTTTTTCAACTCCAATCTAATTAAAAACTGACCAAAATGTTGAAGCAGATTGAGGAAAGTGACCTTAATTACCTCATTATTGACCCAACAGCCCTCTTAGTGGGGTCATATTATATGATGGCCCATTTATGCTCAATGTTAAGCACACAGACACATTTAACTCCATTTTCATTTTCAGGGAGCTTACAGAAGCGTACCCAAACTGGATAATACCACCAATGATCATGGGACAGTTTGGCTCAGTATAGATATAAGCGAAATGTCAATGTATTTAATGGCTTAAATGAGAGATGAAAAAACTTAGAAGAGGATTTGCCTTTAGTTTGGAAAAGATTTAATGTTCTATTAAACAACCTGAATTTGAAATTTGAGGTACAACATTTGAACTATGGTTAGATCCATCACGCTAAAGATCTGTTTTAAATTTTTTTCTGTTATCTCATACTTCAGCTCACCTCCTTCTTTGTGTAATCTAAGACATCATCTTTGCTACATGATCATAGCATGAAATCAAGCTCAACAGAATTTGACCAAAGCTGGAAGAAATACATTCTTCTCAAATCTGAATGTGAAACTTTATCAAGTCACAGGCCAAGAGCGTTTTTAACCTTTACTGCTTACAATAAAATTCTTGCCTGTCATAAATAAATGTAAAAATAGAAGCCATGATGGATTTTAGGTTGCGATTATTGACTTTGCCAGGCAGATTAACGGTGGAAACAACACTATTCTTTATGTATAATAAAGAATAAAAATAAAAAACAACTTATTATTTTCTTTGTTTAAACAAACACTTTTACATGCTTTCATAGGAAAACATTGTCTTGGCCCTGAACTCGGCCTCAGCCATCGGCTGCACAGTGGTGAGCATCGATGCCCATGACCTGATGGCTGGGAAACCCCACCTGGTCCTAGGCCTGCTCTGGCAGATTATCAAGGTCGGCCTCTTCGCTGATATAGAAATCACCAGGAACGAAGGTCAGTACTCACTCACTCACTCACTCACTCACTCACTCACTCACTCACTCACTCACTCACTCACTCACTCACTCACTCATTTGTTAATTAAATAATATCAGTGTTTGAAATTGCAGAGCACTTATTGTTGAACATTTACAAGAAGTTGGGTCAAAGGTTACTGTCACACGCTAGTAGAAAAATAATTAAACGCTCACTTGACAATTATTTCCCAGCGATAACCAAAGTCATGATGCAAGGTTTTTATTTTCACTTTTCCAAAGGAGGCTTTGAGTAATTTTATTGTTTTATTGCTTGAAGAGGCACTCACCTCTTTGGTTGGACAAACTTTCCCCTTCGTTGCCCCAAAGGAGCAACTCATTCAGGAGGTTTAAGTGATTTTAATCAACAAATGAGTTTCTCATACGTTGGGACACGTCTTCCCATTTCTTCTTCAAAAATGTCCGTCCTGTCTGTCTCCAGGCTTGATTGCCCTCCTGATGGAGGGAGAAGAGCTGGAGCACCTCATGTCTCTGTCTCCCGAGGAGTTGCTCCTACGATGGGTCAACTATCACCTGATCAACGCGGGAACAGAGACAATCAACAACTTCAGCGCTGATATCAAGGTGCTTAGTGGATCTTTTACGGCTGCGTTCCTTTAAATACCCACAGAGGGTCGTGTAAAGGCTGTTTTGTTCTTGGACTTTGAAGGACTCTAGGGCTTACTTCCACCTGCTGGACCAGATTTCCCCTCAAGACGAAGACGAATTCCACATGGGCATCAAAATCAACATGGCCGGCCTTAGTGTGAGTTGATTTGGAATCGGTGAAATCAGCTTAAGTCCCAACAGTGAGCGTCCATGTTGTGTGTGTGAACGTGAAGGAGCGAGATTTGGAGCGGAGGGCCGAGCTGATGCTGCAGGAGGCGGCCAAGTTGGACTGCCGGCAGTTTGTTTCTCCTCGCGACGTCATGTCTGGAAACAGCAAGCTCAACACGGCCTTTGTGGCCAACCTGTTTAACATGCATCCTGGTCTGCACAAGGCTAAGTTTCACCTGGACGGGGAGCACATAGAGGGTAAGTGACGTTTGCCGTACAGCAGAAAACCAGAGACTAGAAAGTCAGCAAAGACACGTCTGAAAATGTTCGGCGTACGGAAAGTGAGGCATGTGAAAAATGATAACCTGTATTTATATCTTGTCAGCGGAAACCAGGGAGGAGAAAACGTTTCGCAACTGGATGAACTCTCTGGGTGTTTCTCCACGTGTAAACCATCTTTATGGGTAGGTTCAGTTGTACATGAGGGTAATTATTGTTATCTGAGGAGGAGATAGCTAACATGTGAATGTGCAGCTCAATGGGATGCGAAAGAAACATAGAGACAAAATAAAAATGCAGAACATGAACAGGATTTGATGTGCATTGTAATTGTGAAGTATGTTCAATTGGCTCATGGTTTTCCTTTTTAGTAGCTCCTTGTTTGGCTGGGTGTGCAAAAAACTGGCATGAAACTGTTTTAAACGTGACGACACCTGTCAGGAACATGAAAGAGTTTTCATGAATGTTTATAACTGTTGTCATGTACATGTCATGTCATGTTGTACATTGAAGAAAATGTATACTACACAGTGTGGCTTGTATTGACTTTAAGCCATAAGTCAAATTCAGATGCTTTCTGTGTTTATATCCATTATATTTATCCTCATTTATTTGCAGGGATCTTTGTGACGGCTTGGTGATCCTGCAACTTCTAGAAAAAGTCAAAGTGGTAGTGAACTGGAAGAAAGTCAACAATCCTCCTTATCCTCAACTGGGGGGAAACATGAAGAAGGTGCCACATGCAAACACAGCAGAAACACATTAATTGTGAGCACAAGCAGATTTGTGTGGGTTTCAGTTTTCCATGCTGTGTTCTAGCTGGAGAACTGCAACTACGCTGTAAAGTTGAGCAAGGATGAAGCCAAGTTCTCTCTGGTCGGAGTCGGAGGAGAAAACCTAAACGAGGGGAGTCGCACACACACTCTGGCTCTGGTCTGGCAGCTGATGAGAAGGTAGACGCTCCAGAAAGTGTTGCTTTTTTTAGCTGATGTGTGTGTGTGTGTGTGTTTGGTCCTTGTAGCTGCTCTCCTAACATCTGTGTTATCTTTCCTGTTTGTTCTTCCTCAGGTACTCTGTTATGGTTCTTTCTGATTTGGGCACCGGAGAGAAAGTTGCAGATCAGTTTATCCTGAACTGGGTCAACTCCACCTTGAAGGAGAAGCGAAAGGACACACAGATCAGTAACTTTAAGGTGAGTAGGACAAGACTGTGCGTTCAAGAATAGTGACTCTGAAAAGCGTACAAATGTTAAGAAGCTTCTGAAGAAGACTGAAAGCTGAAATGTAATGAAAATGAGAGAAAGTTGTTCACATTTAATTAACTATGTTATTCTCTTTTTTTCATATTTTTGTGCTTCTAACAGATTTGTTTTTTTAACTGTGTTGCACTAAATGAATGTCAAAGTATTTTTCATACTCTTGTTTGATTTACTTTAAAAAAAACTGGTCTTTTGACTGGGTGGTGTCCACTTTTGGTGACCATTGTAATTTCAAGTTGCACTGGAATGTGATCCTGTTTTGTGTTTTCTGCGCAGGACAAGCTGATCAGCACCAGTTTGCCAGTGATTGACCTGATTGACGCCATCGCCCCATCGATGGTCAAGTGGGACATGGTGAAGAGAGGAGAAAAAGGAGTCCTGAAGAACGATGAGAAAATCAACAATGCCAAGTAAAGAGCAATATTTCCCAACCCTTTATTTTTCCTTCCCTTCCAAGTCCTTTCATTTCCCGACTGACTTTTCTCCCGTTTGTCTCTCAGGTATGCGATCTCATTGGCCCGTAAGATCGGCGCCCGTGTCTACGCCCTGCCTGATGATTTGGTGGAGGTAAATCCTAAAATGGTGATGACTGTGTTTGCCTGTCTCATGGGGCACGACATGAAAAGAGGCAAACGCTAAATAGCAAACCAGGGTTTGAAAAAAATACAAACATCCAATTGCATTTCTTCTGCACTTTTATCATTGTCCTTTTTTGTTTTTTGAGCTTTACCTTTGCTGCAATCACCAGCCAGAACAAATCTATTGGTTATTCTTTATTTTGCTTTCTAATAGCCCTAACCAACATTTTGATTATTCTCTTGTTTGTAAAGCTGTTGTATTTGTTTATGTATGATTTATAACTTTTTAGCACGTATTTGCTCAATACTTATTAAACCATACCTATTATAAAGTACTCACTACCTCTGCAATCTAAGATGAACCAGTGGGGTTAACAAAATAACACGGAAACGCCTTCGTGTAAAGCCTGTGAATGTCATGTGTTGAATATTGCTGGTGAATTACTGAAGATGACATCTATTAAATATAAAAGTTGAAAACACGCGTGTTTGCTGTCTCTTTACATATTTTTTAATGGTTTGAATCGGCCACTTGATCAATCTGATTGTTTTTTTTATGTATAAGGTTAATAAGGTTACTGGTAAAAATCCTGTAATCTTTCCGATTTAAAAAGAATTGCAGAAAGAAAAGTGATTGATTCAATTCCATTTAACTTTAGTTTTAGTACAAATAAATGTACTGTGGAAAGAAAATATTCATTGCACTCACTGGACGATTTAACTTTCAGGTTGTTAAAATTAGGGATACATAAAATTTAAAGCTAAACTTTAAGAGGATTTTATACATAATCATCAGTAATAATAATGAACTGGAACTAATGTTCTCAACATGTGGTACCAGAACCAATAGAGGTACTTTTTGAGTTAAATTGAGTTGTGTTCAAAAGAAATTTTTTCATCTACAAAGTCAAAATACATTGGAGAATATTTCAAGAACCCCAAAGAACCGAAGGAAGCAGGCAACAAGGAACCAACTTAACCATGATCTACGTGCAAGTGGGAAAGCAGTGTGATTTACAAGTTGAAGTTCAAGCTAACGACAATAAGCAATATAAACTGCATTTTTCTGCATTTTGTACTTTCTGAAACTGTACATGTAAATGATAGGTATTTTTTCCAAACCTACATAAAAGAACCACAGACAACGTAGGCTATATGAATTTTATTGCCAAACTTTTGCAAAAGGAGAAAACTGCTCCTCCGAGTCGTTCACAGAGCGTTCTGCCCTCTCTCTGCTAAAGCAGGCCTTTTATTTGGGAGAACAAAAATCAGAAAAGATAAACAACAAAACCAAATGGCAAGCTCTATCTAACACACAGGTCATCAAGCCCTGTCTCTTGAGAACGATTTCTCCCAAGGGTGGAGGGAACGATCAGTTACAAAAGTATTCACAAGTCTTCACACAGACAAGAGAATCACGTCAATGCTGATTAATATAAAACTGATTAATGAACTAAAGCAATAATAAAAATGATAACACAGAAAATCTCCAACAGTAAACATACAAAAGCAAGTTTACTCAGTGATATTTTACTGTGAAGTTTTTCCTCTAAGATTTTGTAAATTTGGTGAAGATTTGAATCAAGCTGGGTGACTTCCTTGGACACAAAATAACCCATTTACTGAAAAAAATTTTTTTGATTCCAAATAATGCCTATCTGCTACGAGGTATGTCCTCAATGCCATACCCCCGCTTTTTAACATGGGAATATTATGTTAAATTTTCATACAAAAGTGATTAAAACATTTCATTCCTGTAGAAGCCATAATATTTGAGTATGTCTTAAATATAAACACTTTGTTTTTTATTGATGAATCCATGTTTCTTTAGCTTAAACTCGTTTTTTTATATTCCACAAATAATTGTGTGCTTTTATTGCTAATTATGCTGCGAAACGTCTTCAGTAACTACCTGCTGGTCTTGGTCTCTCTAATATTTTCGCCATTTTTGTTAATTAATTTATTTATTCAGTTTCTTGGGCTTATTTTTATGTTAATAGCCTCCCCCTGTTGTACGTTTGACCCCGCAAAAAATGAACATTAAAAATGAATCCGTAATGTGACTCTTAGAACTTGTGCTCGGGTATTTTGAGCCTCGGTGGTTACCGTACCCAAACAAACGACGTCACTTTGGAGCGAAAGTTTTCGAAACTTGTGCAGCGACGTACAGCTCCTGGGAGACTGTCTCCGTTAAAATGACTTAATTTATACTTTTATACTTAACAGCTTTCCGGAAAGCCGAACAAGACGGAAGCGTAAACATGGACGGACTTGAAATGTCTGCAATGATACCGGCTCTTCAAGAGCTAGCTAAGTGAGTTAAAAAGTTGGCTACTAGCTGACCTGCTAACAGTTTGCTACTAAGCTCCGTCACCTTTTTTTTCTCCATTCAGTCACTATCTGTTGAAATGTTTAATGACTCAATTAGTGAGGTTAATACCGTGTTTGTTGTTTGCAGTGCCGGTGCTGCTGAGTACGAATCAGCGGTACAGAAACCCCGGCAGATCCTCTGCCAGTTCATTGACAGGATACTGACGGATGTAGATGTTGGTAAGGCAACAGTAATAACAACGCACACAGAAAACACGTGGAAATATAGCTTTACATCAAAGCTAATAATCAGTGAATAAGTCCCCGCGCCTTTCTTTTAGCTGTTTGAATGTATTATTCTCCATCTGTTCTTTGCAGCGTCGCCTGGTTTTCGCCAAATGTTTTAATCACCAACATTGTTCCCCCAGGCTTTTCCTGTCATAATGATCCTAAACAAAAGACTAAGTGCTATATGAACACATATGAAAGGAACACTTCTGCAATTTTTCATAGAACGTGGAAGATAACTTTCCCAACATATTTACTCATTATCACAGGTATTTCAGAGTTATCAGAAATACCTATTTGGTGTGATAGGTATAAGTTGGACCTTCAGTTGAAATATTTATGTAAATTGACCAATCATGGACTCAGAAGTCTGAAGAAAAATAGAAAAGTATCAAATTGCACATGAGAAGCTTTTCCCCTTAAGTCACTTTTGGTGAATATGGATTTATTTATATTCATTTGTGAAGAACTTAAACCAATGGATACTCTTTTTTTTCCCAGTCGCACTAGGGTTAAATAAAAAGTCCAGTTCAGAGCCGGCCTGTGTGATGCTGCTGGATTTTGTGCAACATATAGTCAAATCCTCGTCTCTGATGTTCGCTAATCCTGCCTGTCAGCCTGCTGAGTATCCAGACACCATACAGAGCTGCACTGGTACGGATTACCCACAAAACGAAACAAAAGCAACAAACAGTGACCGACTGATCCATTATTTTCTCTATTCATCTATTTGTTTTTCCTTCAGACTTCAGTAAGTGGGTGGCGGTGCGTTTGCTCCGTGTCGGAGCGTCTCCGGGCTGCGATGTCATCCACGGCCGGGTCTCTGCTGTGCTGTGCTCCTTGCTTCACTCTCTGCGGGTCCGGGTGCCCTTCATCTTCAGCCGCCTCGTTCAGGAGTTCATTTTAATGGCTCAAGACCTCAGCAGCGTCCTGTCCGCCCACATAGCCGCGCTGTGCGGGTCGGACGTTCACACGCGGAACCATTGGCCCGTGAAGCTCGAGCGCTTCCTCTTCTCCGCCACGCGTGCCCCCTACCTCACCCACACTCTCCTCGTCCTCCCGTCGCCGGCCGCCTTGGAGTCGCTGACCGCCGTCGCTCTCGGCATCATAACCGACTCTCTGAGGGGAGTCGTTTCCTGCCGCGACCTGAGCGCGGCCTGGGAGACGGCCTGCTCCGTCTTGGCGAACGGCAACACCAGGCTGAGGAAGATTTCCATGGCGATGTTGAGGAAACTGGTGGAGCTGAGGAAGTTCGACGAGACCCAGAGCCACAATTTCTTCTCTGCCTTTTTTCACCTGCTCGAAACGCACGACCTCTCGGATGAGGAGGAGCCCTACGGAGGGGAGCTGCTGGATCTCACCCGCTGTCTGTTTCAGTCGGCTCACGTCTCTCACTCGGATTGCGAGCCCGTCTTCCTCTCGCAGCTGTTCGAGTGCGTTTGTGCTCTCGGAGGGGCAGGAGCTAAGTTGGGATCGGAGCTTACTGAATCCCTCTGCGTGCTCTTCGGCTTCTCGTTGTCTGTCGTCCCGAGTTATGAAGGCGCCGCTCTGCTGAGGAGGCAGCAGGTGGCGGATGTCTGCAGGACGCTGGCGCGCACCGTCGGGACAGAAAATCAATCTGAAGTACTCAAGATTTTTTTTTCTATAACCTTTGCGGTGTTTGCCATGTTTGCGTCTCGTTTTCTACATCTCTTGTGTGCTTTGCAGTGCGCAGAAGGGTTCCTCCAAGCCGCACTCAAGGCTGAGAAAGCTACCATGATGCAGAAGGCAGGAGATGGAGAGACTCCTGCCAAGAGATCCTGCAAATCCGCCAACGGGTTGGTCACCAAAACGACAAAAACATAATCGATACGATAGTCTGTTTCTGCTGCTGATTCTTGAACATGTTTTCTCTGGAACTCAAATCATTCCTTGATGCTGATCAGATCCTCCTCTTGTAGGAGGAGTCACTGCTATTTGGGGACACATATTGCTCATATCGACAACAAAACGATTAAAAAAGCCAAAATCGGACCAAAACAACATTAATCTGAGGTTGTTTTAGAGCAGTTATGGTTTAAAAGCCACAAATCTGCCGCTCCCGAGTGTGTGGAAATATGTTGGTAAAGTAAATTTAAAGTGAACTGCAGCAAATATGTCTCCTGGAAAGACAGGAGAGCTGCCATCAGGACTACAACCTGCTAACTTAAGACATTATTTATGATAATTAAGCTGCAGTTAAGATGATCTGAATTCAAATTACTCACATTTTATGATAATGTATATTTTAAAATACTTTTTTAGTGCAATCTTTTTGCTAATCGTGTCCCAAAGTGCTGTGTAACTAAAAGCTCTGCATTGCAATTGTTGTTTTTTTCTTTAATTCCACCAATTCAGTCATTTTGTGTGTTTGTGTGTTCAGCGAGCTGGACATGCGTGTCGGCAGTGAGGTTTGGGCCGCATTAACTAAACGTCTAGAAGAGCTGCTGACTGTTTTGAGCTCATGCTCTGCAGAACCAGAGAGCCTGCAGACCCTGTCCGCCCTGCAGGGTCTGGCCCTCATCCTGCACCTGGCGGCGCTCTGCTCCTCACCCCTCAGGTACCACCTGCCTTCAAACAGACCAAGATCTACTGATGAGGAGTCATAGTCATGTTTTTTATTTTGTTTTTTTTGTCAGCAGTTCCTGTCCTCTGGTCTGGGTTTCCACTGAGACTATGGGCCGGGTGCTGAAGAGCTGTCAGTCGGTGTTAGAAGGAGCGTCTCGGCCCGTCTCTCAGCAGGAATACTTCAAGTCTGCTTTTCAATCGACAATCGCGGTTCTTGACTCCGTTCTCTACTTGACATGTAAGAAGACAATAAAAATAAGCTTCCTTGGGGGTTTTGCTTATGTTTCATGAAAAGGAGCTGTGTATACATCAAAAGTCTTAAATTCATGTCTCTAAAATTAAGGCTTTAAAATGTCTTTGATTCATTTAAAGAAATGTAAGTTGGTCTTAAATTTTGTAGTGTCAGGACTATTCCATATTTTTTACTCACAGGACTTTCCACCAGGCAAACATCTTCATTACGTTCTATAAATCAAGGCGGTTCAGGCTACCGCTAACTAGCTGCTGATATACATTTGCTAGCTAGCTAGCCAGGCTGCCAGCTTTATTCCATCTAATTTCTTTTGTACATTTCTGTCATGATGCCGGACTTGAATTTTATTCATAATGGTCTTAAAATTGAATGTGTGAAACCTGCAGAAACTGATATTTCTGTCATATGTTTACTAAAAATGTGGATTTAGTGACTTTAAAAAAAACTGTACCCGATTTTTGGTGATCATGTTATGTTATTACATGTGTGTAGTGAACAGCGAGATTGAAAATGGGCTCCAGCGGCGTGTGTGTGCCCTGCTGTCTCTTCCTTGGGTGTGTGAGAACAAATCTGCCTCGACCTTTAAGAGTTCAGGGTTTCCTTCCTGGCTCTCCGCTTTGGCTCAGAGACTCGGCTTCTGTTATTGTAAGTAATCCTGTCACATCTCAAGCCAGCAGATGACACAAAACATTCAACTTTAGCTTTTAAAATGTGCAAAAAATTCTCGTAATTGTGGAGTGTCTTCTAAATGTATTCACACCTCTGGTAAAAAAGTGGGGACAGCCTTGAAATTATTGTAGCTTTTTTTTTAGAATAATAATCTGACTCTGAAGAATTCCCTGCTTTAACTTGCATATATTTATTTAATTAGGGGGGGGAAAACATTAGAAAACAGTTGTTTTTAAGAAAATCACTGGTGCTACAGCAATTACATGTCTAAAAATTACATTTATTCATTCCAGAAAAATCTGGACAAGTTTGTAAATTATTTCAAGTATTTTCAGACTTTGGATAAGTATGGAAAATTGTACTGTAGAAATATCTGAAGTAGTATGTGTTTTGTATTCTCTACCCCCAAAAAAACAGGCTAATCAATATTTCAACTTATGAAAATGGAAAAAAAAAACAAGCAGGAATCCAGAATAAATTTCAGTAGTTCTTTTAAGGTTGACCTGAGTTTGCAGGAAGTCTCGGTTCTATCTCTGACTTTCCATTTGAAGGCTTTTGTACACATATGTTGTAGGAATGTCGATGATTATCAGAGCTGCTCTACATTTACCTTCAACTCCAACCATGTATGTCAGTTTAACATCATGTCATAAAGGTGAATCCGCCGTGTGATTCCAGCACATGAAGTCCAGGCGGACTGCGTGTCGCTGCTGGCCTTCCTGCGCCGGGGAGTGTGCGACGGCTGGCGCGTCTGCATCTTCGGCAACGCGCTGCGGAGCCACGGCGAGGCGGTGAGGGCCACGGCCGTCGAGGTCTTCCCCATTCTGCTTCATCACCTGGGGCCCTCACACCACGACCTCATCAGCACCGCTCTCCTGTGCGTAAAAACTCCCACCTGTAAACGGGACTTCCCCGTTCTCGTTGTTACCGCTGTGGTTTGTGGTTTACGTCGTGGCTTTTTTTCTTTCTTTTCTTTGCTGTAGGTCTCTGCTGGAGGACGAGTCGGAGCGGGTGAAGGTGGCGCTCGCCAGGATTGTCGGGCATCTGAGCTGCGTCCAGTCGGAGCTTTCCAAGCTTTGCGACTCGAATGTAGCAGCCTTTTGCCATCCCAAAGTCCTCTGCCTTCGCTGGAGCCTTGCAGCGCAGCATGCTGGGAATAAAGCGCCATCCCTCAAAGCTGCCGTGGTTAAACCATTCATAGCTTTGCTCAGACCTCAAGCTGCCAGCTGTGTTAAACAAGGTAATTAAATGTTATATTTTGCTTTCTAAATGAGCTTTCACAGCGTTTGTAAATTGCAATGTTAACAAAACGACTCGACTTATTTCAGCGTTTTTGGAAGCCCTACCTCACCTCTGCCAGCATGTCAACCTGCTCGGTGCGGACAGCGACTCCCGCGCCGTTCTCTGCGCCCTGATTGGCCTGATCGAGGACGCCGATCCCGCCGTTAGGACGCGCTTTAGCCAATCCGTGCGTTTCCTGCTGATGGAGTCCGCGAGGCACTCGGAGCAAAGCACGCTGAGCGAGGTGAGACATTTCAGCGATACAAGTCAGCGTCTTTAAAGTCAAACGCGGAGGCTGACTACGTGTTGGGGTTCTTGTTGCCGCTTCAGCTGCTGGTTGCTCGTCTTAAGGAGGCGTTCAGCAACGCTAAGGTCAGCAGAGACGACGACCTGCGGAACACACTCATCCTCACCACAGGAGAGATCGGCAGGTAAAACAATAATTTATATTATTAGCAACTATCGAGCTTTTATTTTAGGGTTATAATGGTTTTTTTTTTTTAAATGACTGAATATATTTAGTGTAACTACTGCAACCTCCAGATGATGTGGAGCCTCGGTAAAGATGTGCTGAAAAGCTTTAAAATAAATGTTTGTCATGGAATCTTTGTTCATCACAAGAATTTAATTAATTTAATTTAATTTAAAGACTTTTTTTTTCTCACATGTTTTTATAGCCGTTTGGCGAGATTTGCTGCATGTAAAATAGTCTTTTCCTTTTCTCGTTAGGGCCTCTCAGGGCAGCCTGGTGTCCTTCTCCCTGCTGCGGCTGCTCCACTGTCTCCTGTCCAAGTCGTCCACAGTGTCCGTCGCTGCTTACACTCAGATCAGAGCGCTGGCGGCTGCCAAAGGCCTGAAGCTGCAGACCCTGTTCAGCCAGTATAAGAATCCCATTTGCCAGGTGGATAGTTTGCCAGTCTGAGTCCGTTATGTTTGATATTTTTATCTGACCTTTTTTAGTACAGAGTAATTACAATTATAAAATGGCAAACTAATCTAGATACAAACCGACTTATTTTGCTTTCGAATATATCCAGAAAGGTAGATCTTTCTGCTTGTGGCTGGTGTTTTCAGTTTCTGGTGGAGTCGCTGCATTCGCGCCACGCCTCGGCCCTGCGGAGCACGCCGGACCAGACCAGCGAATCGGCCAATCAGAGGGAGCTGGCGTTGGACATTCTGGCTCAAATCGCGCATGCTTTCGACTTCCCGGACCTCCACCGCTTCCTCACCGTACGCTCAGACAGAACTTCTCTTCTTTCCCCTAACCACAGAAAAAGGCATCTTTTTCACGCCACTGAAACACACGCTGTCTCGCACGTCTGTATCTGCAGCGGACGCTCCAGGTGCTGCTGCCGTACCTGGCAGCCAAGGCGAGCTCCACAGGCTCCGCCCTCATCCGCGCGCTGGCCATCGAGCTGAAGGCGAACAGGAGAGAGATTCTGATCAACAATTTCAAGTACATCTTCAGTCATCTGGTTTGCTCGTGCACCAAGGAGGAGCTGGAGAGAGCATTTCACTACCTGCAGGTTTCTTTTGTTAATATTAATTAATTAATCGCCTCATAAGGCAAAAGGAGCTCAATCATTTCCATTCTGATGAGTAATATTTTTTGCTTACAGATGCATCATGATTTGTTTTGTTTATGGTTGCAGTTGTGTGTGGTTTTTATTATTCTGTCTCATTTATTGCTTCTGGTTGTCGTGTTTTATTTTGGATGTGTGAAATATCTTCCAGTTCTGGTGTGAAATGTTCTTTAAAAACCTGAAGGTTATTTACAGGGCTGTACACCTGTGATCACAAAATCCAATAGATAATACAGCTGAACGGCATGGCATTCTGGGAGATGTAGGCGAGGAAAAGCTTCAGCTGCTCAACCTCTCATAGCATTAAATTACAAAGTCGAATTGATTTGAAGTCAGATTTTATACATATATACATGTATATACAGCAATTTTATAACAATTGACATTAACACAGTTACTTAATTGTGCTATGAAATGATAATATTTGGGTGTAAAACACTTCACACTCAGCTTCGCGTGTCGTTTTCCGTCTTAGAGTGAGACAGAAATTGAGCTGGGCTCCCTGCTCAGGCAGGACTTCCAGGGTCTCCACAACGAGCTGCTGCTTCGTTTGGGGGAACACTACCAGCAGGTGGGCAGAAAACCTAAATCGCCTCTTTTTTGTTGTAATTCCTCTGCCGTTTATTGATGGAAATCAATTCTTTGTAGGTTTTCAACGGTTTGGCCATTTTGGCCTCCTTTGCGTCCAACGATGATCCATACCAGGGTCCCAGAGACATCACCACCCCGGAGCACATGGTCCACATCTTTTTCCCCTCGGTTTATGACGTGATCGACATTTCACACTTACCTGAACGTTGCGTCGCTGTGTTTCAGGCCGACTACCTGCAGCCCAAGCTCCTGGGTATTCTGGCTTTCTTCAACATGCAGCTGCTCAGCTCCAGCGCAGGAGAGAAGGACCGCAAGAAAATGGTGAGTCGTCCCCCGGCTGATTGCCGCGGTCGCAGCCAAACCGCTCCGGCGCCGTCCTCTTCGACGCACATCTCCTTTTGCGTGTCTCCCGCGGCCAGGCTTTGACGAGCGTGATGGCTCTGATGCGCCTGATGGGCTCCAAACACATCAGCTCCGTCAGGGTGAAGATGATGACGACGCTTCGCACGAGTCTGCGTTACAGAGAGGACTTCCCTCTGCTCTGCTGCCAGTCAGTATCTGCCCCTTTCTACGTAAAGTCGTCTCTGAAAGGAGTTTGATGCACACACACACACACACACACCAAAAAATGAAGTTGAAAGATTGCGCCGCCTTGCTGCAGGACGTGGGAGTGTTTTGTAAGGAGCGTGGAGCCGTCCCACCTCGGGCCTCTCCTGAGTCATGTAATTGTTGCCCTGCTGCCCTTGATCCTCCTGCAGCCCAAAGAGACCGCCGCCATCATTCGCTTCCTCATCCTGGACAACAGGTGACGTTTAAAAACAGGAAAGAAATAAAATAACTTC
This sequence comes from Micropoecilia bifurca, assembly GCA_903067075.1. Taxonomy (NCBI): domain Eukaryota; kingdom Metazoa; phylum Chordata; class Actinopteri; order Cyprinodontiformes; family Poeciliidae; genus Micropoecilia; species Micropoecilia bifurca. Next base: position 53,892 of record CAEGAF010023710.1, read on the forward strand.
TCAACATGAATAAGATTGAAAATTAAGAGTTGAACTATTCTTAATGCACATTCTGAGGTTTTTGTCCGATTACAACCACAAGATTCAGAACGGAGTGGAGGGGAAAAAAACAATACGTAATTTTGAAGAAAGAAATCTGAAAAGTGTGGCATACCCCCCTGAATCAATACTTGGTAAAGCTTGCTTGTGACTAGATGTTTCTACCAGTTTTGCATATGAGGGACAGAAATTTGGCCCGATTCTCTTCATGAAATTCCTCATATTCATGCAAACTTCATGGAAAGCCTTTTGGAAGTAAGTATGCACTTTAACTGGGCCATTTTAACAGATGACTATTCTATTTTACTAAAGCATTCAGCTGCATCTCTGTGTGTTTAGAGTCATTTTCGTCCTGGAATATTAAAAATCCGTCACGGCCTCAAGTCTTTTAAAGTCTCTAATGGGTTTTTCTAAAAATCCTACTAAGATACAGTAAAGTTAGTGGCTGTAATCTGACAAAATGTGAAACATGAAAACATCTGGACAGAACCAGATGATTACACAATGATCCCTACTAAGACCGGGTTTCTCTCTCTCTTTTCAGGGACGAAGTAAACGACTACCTTCACGAGATTTACTTTCTGCCTGAGCATCCAGAGCTCAAAGACATCCACACGGTTCTGCAAAATTACAAAAAGGTTTGCGTAAAGTCACAATGACGACAATGAAGGGTTGAGAGGGAAAAATACTCCCAAAGATAGGAAATGACGCAATAAAGAATTTGTTTTTGGTCCGTTCAGCTGACAGCCAGCAGCAGCGACTTGGCCTCCGCTCTGCAGTTGTCGATGAGAGCTGTTCAGCATGAGAATGTCGATGTGAGGATCCACGCTCTGACCAGCCTCAGGGACATGATGCACAGCAAGCAGGTACTATAAAACACCAAGCAAGTACTGATAGGCTTATGTTTGGGGAATCTCTGCAAAGAAAAGTGAGCTAATACTGTAATCCTGGCAGCGTTTTTAATACCGTTTGTAACATTAGTGCAGTCAAATTTAACGTACCGTATTTTCCGCACTATAAGGCGCACCTAAAAACCTTCAATTTCTTCAAAAGCCGACAGTGCGCATCATAATCCGGTGCGCCTTATGTATGGACCAATATTGAGCCACAACTGGTGTAGCAGCTACGGTAAGCAGCCGCCAACTTCATTTTCCCCCATAGAAGAAGAAGGGTGCGGTGCATGCTGGGATAGTTGTCAGAACGCTGGTTTGTTAATAAAGTTTGACTGACCTATCTATCTACCAACTGTCTACAATCAGGTCGTCTGCAGGTCATTTAGCACCATGTTCTCCACTAACATGCTGTGCACGAACGGAGAAGGATGACCATCGTCCAGCCACATCCCGGCCCAGCCGCGGAAGGCTCTCCTCGCCGACCCGAGTCAAGACTGTTTTGTTGATATTCACTTTAGTTCAGCTCCATCTAGTGGATGCATAACGTAACTCCAGCCTCTCCTGCAGCGTCTATTCTATGCACCTTAAAATGAGGTGCACCTTATATATGAAAAAAGTTTTAAAATAGGCCATTCATTGAAAGTGCGCCTTATAGTGCGTAAAATATGGTAATTGTATTATTTATTTATTAATACCTAAACACCAACTGGAGTCTTTAAAAAGAGGAAGTCATTAAAAAAACTCAAATAATTAAACAATGCTTAGCCTGGCAGGGGCACAAGTAAAGCCTGGTGACCCGCCAGGCTTATAATACTGAGGGAAACCCTGAGTATCGCTAAGGTGTCTTGAGTAAAATTTCTGTAGACTTTACTCGCTGTTAATAAATTCACTGAGTGAAGAACAAGTTTTAACTAAAAAATCATCAGACACACCTGAATTTTGTTAAAGTTTAAGTTTTTTTAAATTATTATTGATTGATTTGTAAAAAATATTCTCTTGCCTGATTTTGGTTAATTTCTTTGCTACTTGAATATGAATTGTTTTCATTTTATTTCCATTAATATACCAACATTTCCATTTAACTTTATATTTTTGTCTGTCATTTTTAAATATGAATTGATTGATAATTTCATCAGTTACTCAGTGCTTGAGTAAATTGTTTTGTTTTTTTTTACCAAATACTTCTTTTACCCCAACTTGAATAATTTCTCGGATGACTACTTTACTTTTTTACTTTTGGGTAAAAATAGGTCGAAGCAGTGCTACTCCTTTTTGGGCCCTCAGTCCACCTCTGGCTGTGTGTTTCAGGAGTGGCTGCTGCAGCAGGTGTGTGCCAGCGAGGCGGTGGAGCCCGTCATCTCCAGCCTGGTGTCCGTGCTGCTGAAGGGCTGCCAGGACTCGTCCCCCGAGGCCCGGCTCCTCTGTGGGGAGTGTCTGGGCGAGCTGGGGGCCGTGGACCCTGGACGCCTGGATCTGTCCCACGCACACTCCAAGGGCGACCGCAACACCTTCGTGGCAAGTTAAAGTTGAAATCTTGTCTTTTTTTGACCGCATGTGTCGTAAAACAAAAGAAATGTATAGTCATCAACTAGTTGCAGATACCTAATTATTTTACAAACACGTAAAGTAAAATGTTGTTTCATGTTTGTCCTTTTTCACCAATTTTTACTAAGGAAGATTGCAGTAGGAATAAAACTACCCTAATCTCTTGGAACTATTGCAGAAAAAATATCTCCTAATAAATTTCTGATACAGCTTAATTTCTGGAAACACAACATTTCTTCATTCCTGGCAACAGAGCGGGGTAGATGATCCCAACTTTGCCCATGACCTGCTAACTGAGCTCACCAGAACATTCCTGGCCTACGCCGATAACGTCCGAGCTCAGGACTCTGCTGCGTACGCCATGCAGGTCCGCAAAATGCATTTAAACTCACAAGAAACAACATAGAAGTCCTTGTGATTGTTCCGTTTTATTTATTTGAGTTTTCCAATTCGATGATGTGCTGTTCGCCGCAGGAGCTGCTGTCCATTTTCGAATGTCGCGAGGGGAGAACCGACTCACCAGGCCGTCGCTTGTGGAGGAGATTCCCAGAACAGATCCAAGAAATCCTGGAGCCTCATCTCAACAGCAGGTCAAAATCCCTGAGTTGGAAAAACAAATGATGTTATTATTATTATTATTATTATTATTATGTCACCTACAGTAGTTTGATGACTCTTCCCATGCTTTCTTGCAGATATAAGAGCAGTCAAAAGGAGGTGAATTGGTCCAAAGTGAAGAAGCCAGTGTACCTTAGCAACCGAGGCAGCAAGTTTTCTGACTGGTCCGCCACCTGGGCTGGATACCTCATCAGCAAGGTTAGCCAATTTCTCAACACAGTCAAACTTTCCCCTTCCTAATCTGCACACAGGTTTTTTTTGTTTGTTTGTTTTTTTTCTGAGAAGTTTTAGTGTTTGGTTCTCCATCCAGGTGAGACACGAACTGGCCAGCAAGGTCTTCAAGTGCTGCAGCTTCATCATCAAACACGACTACAAAGTCACTATCTACCTGCTGTCTCACATCCTGCTCTACATGCTGCTGGGCTGCACACCTGCAGAGCAGCAGGAGGTCAGGGTTTCTCGTCCCCTCCGGCATAGCTTGGTGTGGCGCCGCTTCGGTTTTCACTCATGCGCTGGTCGTTTTGTCTTAAAGGTGACTGAGGAGATGCTGGCCGTGCTGACCGAGGGCGACGGACGAGGAGGGGGCGGAGTCCAGGAGACGGCCTCCAGCCTGTCACAGCTCAGCACTCAGACTGTGTTCAGCATGCTGTCACACCTCACACAGTGGAGCCGCCACATCCTTTACGCCAAAGCCAAAGTCACAGGTAATGGTCAGGGTTCGGGCGGGTCCTTGAAATCCTTGAAAATGCTTGAGTTTCAGGTAAGTGTTTTTCCAAGATTTGGAAAGTGGTTGATTGGTTTTGTAATAAAATGCAATCCAACAGTTTATCTAAAGCCTAAATGTGGAAAATATTATTTTCAGTTGAGAAAAGATATTTTCATGCACTTACTAAACAGGCTTTTCTTTTCTCACTGTCTGAAGTTCAATCAGACTGAAGTTTCCTTCTTTTAGGAAAATTTACCAAAATTATTTCTACTTGCTAAATTCAAGAAAACTTTGCAAGAATATCTCTATATTTTTAAGCAAGAAGGTTATTTTACCTTAACACGATTTGATTGGACTGTTTTGATGTAATGTATATTTTTTACTCATAATGTCTCAATGACTTATTGATTTGTTTATATTTTATACCTTAAACAAAGTTACAGAATTTTATTTTTTATTTATTTATTTATTTTTGTTAAATTAATGTTTGGTTTTCTCACCAGTGAAGTATGTGAGAGACATTTCAGAGCATAACATTTTACAAGATATTATTAATGACAGCAATATATAATATCATATAATAGTGAATTTAAACTGTGTTTTTTAGTTCATTTGCATTGTTTTTATCTCCTACGTTTGGTGCTGGAAAAGTTTTAAAACTTTCCTTGAAAGTTTTTGAAAAGTACTTGAATTTTACTGAGGGAAAAGTGAACCCTGAATAGTGGATGCTACTTAACTTAAATCACTCATTACGCTACTAAATATGGTTATTAATATAAAACATGAACGTTTTGTCCTGCAGAAAGGGGTGATTATGACCGTGTGGTGGCCTTCCTGAAGGGCATCCCGCAGGACGTGCTGGCTAAGGCCTCCCTGCGGTCCAAGGCGTACACTCGCGCCCTCATGCACTTCGAAGCGTACATCCTGGAGAACAAAGAGAACATCCAGGACCACCTCAGCTTCCTGCAGGTCAGGCTGATTTTGTGAGATCGGCTTCAGCCGGTGTTCGATGTGAGTCTCAGCGTCGTGACGAATCCCTGGCCGTTCCAGACGCTGTACGCGGCGATGCATGAGCCCGACGGAGTGAGGGGAGTCAACGCTCTGAGGAGGGAAGAGCCGTCGCTACGGGAACAGATACTCGAACATGAGAGCATTGGTTTGCTGCGGGATGCGACGGCTTGCTACGACCGGGCCATACAGCTGGAGTCAGACCAGGTTCCCACCCGCACATTCTTTATTCACATTTTCTCACAACAACAAACTTTGATGTAATTTATTAGGATTTTATGTGATGGACCAAAAAATGTGGCATTGGTGAATAAAGAGCATTATAAAGATCAGGAGATGCAACAGACTGGTCAGGAATGAAGCCGTTTAGAAGTTTATTGCAGTCTAATGTAGGCTTGTCACAATGATAAATTGTGCTAGACGATAAATTGACCCAAAAATTGTTGCGATAATTTTCTGGTGATATATTGATAAAAACACAATAATGCAGTTCGCTCTCTCAGACCAATAAATTTTAACTTTGTAAAGGAGTCTTACCGCTTGCGATGGGCAACATTGACTTAAAGCTTCATCACAATATCTTGAAGTCGTATCACGATATTTTGCAGTACTATTGTAATAATGATAAAAGTGGCCATAAAAACTATTTCATCCTTTTTAGGCAACTGCGTGACTCTATGACAGCAGCAACTTGCTATGATTACTGTGATTACTGAGGTTCGGTGGGATTTTAAACATCATTAATTGGAATTTATCATGACAATGAATCAGAAATTTTATCATGATAATCACGATAAATGATAAACGATGTGATAAATGCCCACCCCTACTCAACACTTGAACTGGAAGATATTTTCAATGCCCAAAAGAAAACACAACCAAAAACAATACATAAAACATGAAACAACATCTAAATAAAATCGATTATGAAGTCTCTGTAAGCAAAATATTAATAATCAGAATTTAAATTATCACGCTCATTTTAATTTATCATGCAATTAATTAATTAATTGCTGGTACGTGCTTAGTCTAATTCCATTTTTAAAACAATATCCTTGGCTTTGAACATTTTACGTAACAAACACGTTCAAAATGTTCAAGAAACATTTTGAAACTCCAGGATAAACCCTTGATTTGTTGTCAGGGCAACACAAAAACACAGAGCAAACACCAAGGCGTGCATTCATAACTTTCTTTTTTTACAAGATCTAAATGCTAAAGTTTTTACTACAGTACGTCTATAACGGTAAAAATTCACCAATCTTTCCTAGATCGGTCACTATCATGGAGTGATGACCTCTATGCTCGGCCTGGGGCAGCTGTCCACCGTCATCACGCAGGTTAACGGCGTGCTGGCCAACAAGTAAGACACTTGCGTCCTACTTTACTCTCGTCATCACTGAGACACCTGATTTAAGTTCAGCTTGCTTCCCCTTTTTGTACGTTCAGGCAGCAGTGGAAGTCAGAGCTGAACACCTACAGAGTGGAGGCCGCCTGGAAGCTTGGAAAGTGGGATCTGCTCGAAGATTATTTGAGTTCAGGTTAGGGAAAAAAAAAGGTATTTCCACTTTAGCAGAAACGAGCCAGTGCTCATTGCATTTGTTCAATCTGCCAATAACAGACCAGCAGTCGTGCACCTGGGGCGTGCGGCTCGGCCAGCTGCTGCTGTCGGCGAAGAAGCAGGACGCCGAGGGTTTCTACGAGAAGCTGAAGCTGGTGCGGAAAGAGCAGGTGGTCCCGCTGTCCGCCGCCAGCTACGAGTGTGGGACCTACCAGCGGGGATACGAGTACATCGTCAGGTCAGGCCTTCGGCGTCGGCAGCAGCTTTGGTTCCTTCCTCGTGACCCTAAAATGCGCCCGCCTGTGTGTGTGTGTAGGCTCCACATGCTCAGCGAGCTTGAGCACGCGTTCACCGAGCTGCGGGGCGCCGGAGACGGCTCCGCCCCCAGCCTCGCCAAGCTGCCTCCTCATTGGTCAGACCGACTGGAGATGACCCAGAACTCGTTCAGGGCCAAGGAGCCGATCCTGGCCGTGCGGCGGGCCCTGCTCAGCCTCAGACCACAGTAAGAGGATAGACATGTGTTCACACGCCGTTGTGACTATAGCTAAATTATTCAATTATGAAATTTATTTATAATATGTTTTGACTTAATTACTGCTCTGAGCATGTTGTTTTAGCAGTGTGCAAGTTTTAGAGTCTGCAAATGGTCATTCAGTTACTAAATTAGTTGACAATTATTTCAATAATCAATTAATCCGGTTAATTGTTTCAGCCCAACATAAAACTGGGTATTAGAACCTCTTTGGAGTTGAAACGCATCCTAAGCTAATAAAGTTTACGGATCGATCTGACGTTGTGGTTTTGCCCTCCAGGCCCGCGCGTCAGGAGCTGGTGGGCGAGTGCTGGCTGCAGAGCGCCCGGGTTGCCAGGAAGGGCGGACACCACCAGACGGCCTTCAACGCTCTGCTCAACGCAGACAACACCAACCTGGCTGAGCTGGTCACGGAGAAGGCCAAGTGGCTCTGGTCCAAGGTACTGCAGCGCCGACCCGTGAAAAGTGGCTCAAGTTCAGTCAGGTTGCAAGTTTCCTCAGACATTAACATTCTTTGATCCAAACCGGTTCGCTGCAGCTCTGACTGTATTTAAGGTTGTTGTCCTGCTAGAATAGGAACCTCAAGTCTTTAGGTGAACAGACTGACGTTATATTGGCACCAACAACCCAAAATGTTTTACACTAGAGTTCAGGACATGTCTTGGCCGTTTCAAAGTTGTTCCCGTTTTCAGAGAAGGTTCCAGAATCCAGATCTCTGGCGTCTCTGATGTGTTTTTTTTAATGTTTGTTTGTTTTTTACTGGATGTTGCCGTTTTTAAAACCAACTCTGCAACCGGAAACCTCCCCTCTATGTGTGCCTGCGATCAGGGCGACGTGCATCAGGCGCTGATCGTCCTCCAGAAGGGCGTGGCCCAGTGCTTTCCAGACGACCGGCTGCTGACCGACCCTCGCAGCCTGCAGATCAAAGGGAAGGCCATGCTGCTGGTCGGACGCTTCATGGAGGAGACGGCAAACTTTGAGTCCAACGCCATCATGAAGGCGTACAAGGTTTCACCCCGTATCTTTTATTTATGCCGTTTATTATGCCCACAACTAGAATGATAGTTGATTTCACTTATTAATCTGTTTTTTATACCTTAAACTGGTTCATTTATTTGGTCTGTAGGATGTGACCAACCTTCTCCCAGAATGGGAGGACGGGAACTTCTACCTAGCAAAGTACTATGACAAGGTGATGCCGATGGTGACGGATAACAAGCTGGAGAAACAGGGGAATCTCATCCGATACATCGTCACCTTCTTTGGAAAGTAGGTTCTCGTTCTTTCTGCGTATTTACATCCTTCAAAATGGCCTCTGACGGCGTAACTCGTCTCCCGTCAGAGCCCTGCAGTTTGGGAACCAGTACATCTACCAGGCGATGCCTCGCATGCTCTCCCTCTGGTTGGATTTTGGAGCTAAAGTGTGCGACTGCGAGAAAGGTGAGCAGGTCCGGTCCATCCGCAGGGCCAGGTCGGGCTGGAAACGGTTCGCCAACGTCCGTGTCCGTCCTCCACAGCCGGACGAGCCGCCGACCGACTGATGCGGCAGGAGCTCGGGAAGATCAACGCGGTGATGGAGGAGCATTGCTCCAACTTGGCACCCTACCAGTTCCTCACCGCCTTCTCCCAGCTCATCTCCAGGGTGTGTCACTCCAGCGACGAGGTCTTCAAGGTCCTCATGAAAATCGTCTCCAAAGTCTTCCTCGCGTACCCGCAGCAGGCCATGTGGCTGATGACCGCCGTCTCCAAGGTTGGCTTGTGTGTTTTGTGTGTTTTCCTTTTTTTTTTTCTTCCCCCTCAACTATCTCAGACTCACTCAGATGATGTGTTGTTTTGCAACATACAGTTGTGGATAAAAGTTTTGAGAGTGAGTGAGAGAATGTTATTTTTAGATGAATCTGCTGGAAGTACAGCAGTAAAAATTGGGTTTTAAATATCTTGAATTACAAAATACATTAAGTATCGATATTTACTTCGTCAGAAGCCTTCCTTCATCAAGACTTCGGCATCTTCTAGTGTAGAGATCATCAACATCTCAGGGATTTTATTCAGTTTGGAAGTGTGAAAACATGTCTGACTTTATTTCCCATTCCAGTGTGTAAATGATCTTTCTTTCTTTCTTTCTGTCCATCTCTGTCTGTTTGTCCTTTTCTTTCTGAGTCTGTTATGTTTTTTCTCTCCTTATTTCTGCTTTTTTTCTTCTCTTCCTTTTGTTCTTTCTTACTTTCTTTCCACTTATGTGTTCTTTGTTGTTTCCTTAGGTTCTACGCCTCTCCTCTTTCCTCTCTTTCCTTTTATTTTAATTCAAATAAAAAATACTTGTATTATTGCCGGAGGAAAATTAAATGTTATGCAAATATTCCTTCTTCCCCATCGTGCTCCTTGGTCTGGACTGGTTGGTATCTCCTGTTCGTGTGCTTTTCCTTTTTTTTTTTTTACATTACTCTTGTTATTGCTGCTGTTAACTGAACAGCAACTCTGTTTAATTGCCTGCATTGGAAAAATCCCATGTGTGCTTTTTGTGTTTCAGTCTTCTTACCCCATGCGCATGAACCGCTGCAATCAGATCCTCAAGAACGCCATCAGTCTTAAAAAGCCTCTGGAGAAATTCATTGGCGACGCGAACAGACTCACCGATAAGCTGCTAGAGCTCTGCAACAAGCCGGTAAAAATGTCCACACAGGACGCAAAACAATAGGGGTAATGAGATTGCACCTGGAAGTGATGATGTGCAAATTAAAATTAGAGTTTATGTATTCATAAAAATGAACTCCAAGATTAGGCAGCTGTCCAGAGGGGTCGACGATTTGATTAACTGTGTGTTCTTATTGCCCTAAAAGAGGAGAAAAAAAATGTCTTACTTTATGAAATACATTTGTGTTTGGTCGTGTCGCTCAATCAGGTGGACGGCAACAGCACCAACCTCAGCATGGGCGTTCACTTCAAGCAGCTGAAACGGCTGGTGGAGGAGTCCACCTTCAGCCAGATCCTCATCCCGCTGCAGTCCGTCCTCATCCCGACGCTGCCCTCTACTGGTGGGGCGAGCACAAAGCACGACGCCTTCCCGGGACACTGGGCGTACCTGGACGGCTTCGAAGACAGCGTAAGTAGGAGAGATGAGTCGGGGGCGGGGGCTGGTGTCTGAATCTCACGACCCGTTTCCGATATAGATAAGTTCCAGTTTTTGGAAAAGTTTGGGAAAATTAAAACGTATAAAAATGTTTGTATTTCCAGACTTTTCTCCCTACCTTATTGTGTGAAAGTTACATCCTGATATAATGGTTTTTTTTTTATGTTTTATCCTAACTGATCTGTTTGTGTGTGCTCATTTAAGGTGGAGATTTTAGCCTCCTTGCAGAAGCCCAAGAAGATAAGTCTGAAGGGCTCGGATGGGCGGAGCTACACCATGATGTGTAAACCTAAAGATGATCTGAGGAAAGACTGCCGCCTCATGGAGTTCAACTGTCTCATCAACAAGGTTGTGTGTCTGACTGATAAAACATGGTTTCTGCTGGTAATGACTTGCCCCCCGCACCCCCCAACTCGGCATCTACTTTCTGCGAGTAGTGTCTCCGTAAGGACGCCGAGTCGAGGCGCAGGGAGCTGCACATCCGCACCTACGCCGTGATTCCTCTCAACGAGGAGTGCGGCATCATCGAGTGGGTCAACAACACCGCCGGGCTGCGACACATCCTCACCAAGCTGTACAAAGAGAGAGGTGTTTATGTTTATATCTGCTGCTGTTTGCACGCCAGTTCACTTCGGCGTTAAATTTTTGGGAAAAATAATTTCTGAAAGCATGAAAAAGTTGAAAGGCTTTGTAAGGCATTGTAGAGTTTGTGAAACCAAGTGTAAAAGACTCGTAGACTTGGAGCAGCTGAAGGGATTTTGACGATGTATTTCTCTAGGTGTCCACCTGTCGGGTAAAGAGTTGAGGAAGCTTATTTTACCCAAAACGGCTGCCTTTGAGGAAAAACTACGAATCCACAAGGATGTGCTCTGCGCTCAGCATCCGCCTGTCTTTTATGAGTGGTTCCTCCGAACGTTTCCCGACCCTGAATCATGGTAAGCCACTACTCCACTGCATGAGCACAGAGGGCAATATTACAAGTAGTGCTTGTTTTTCTTTTTTGTTTGTTTTTCCTATGTCTGCACATGTTCACACCCAGGTACAGCAGTCGCTCTGCGTACTGCCGCTCCACTGCGGTGATGTCCATGGTCGGCTACGTCCTGGGGCTTGGCGATCGCCATGGAGAAAACATCCTCTTTGACTCTTTCACTGGGGAATGTGTCCACGTCGACTTCAACTGCCTCTTTAACAAGGTTAGTCACTCAGATTAGAAGTATCGACACTTCTTTCTGGAACTGTATCTGCTGTGTGTTTTGGTCCCTTTTCCCTCCCATTTGCTTTATATGCGCCATTCTCTTTTTGTCCACTAGGGGGAGACGTTTGACGTGCCTGAGGTCGTTCCGTTCCGACTTACCCAAAACATGGTCCATGCTATGGGGCCGATGGGCACTGAGGGCTTGTTTAGACAAGCCTGTGAGGTCACACTGAGGCTGATGCGAGACCAGAGAGAGCCACTCATGAGGTAGACGCAGTTTAATACATTGGGATTGCCAAAACCTTGTTTTCCTTTAGTGTTCATGTTCAAAAAAATAACACTTTCGTCATATAATTGTTTGCTATTACTCCTCAAGTGTGCTGAAGACCTTCCTTCATGACCCGCTGGTGGAGTGGAGCAAGCCATCCAAAGGCCTGGTGAAAACCCAGGCCAATGAGACAGGCGAGATAGTTAATGAAAAGGTTTGTTTGTTTGTGTCCTAATCGGATATTGTCTTATGCAAATTACTTGTTTCTGCTTCAAGCTGTTAATTTATGCCCTGTCTGTCATTGCCAGGCCAAAACACACGTGTGTGACATCGAGCAGCGTCTCCAGGGGGTGATAAAGAGCAGGAATAAAGTGCTTGGCCTCCCTCTGTCAATAGAGGGACATGTGCACTACCTCATCCAGGAAGCCACAGATGACAAAATGCTCTGTCAGATGTATTTGGGTTGGGGTCCGTACCTGTAGAAAGACAGATAAGTTAATTATCATAAAACACTTTTTGAGTAAAGTTTCAGTTTTGTTGACGTTCACGTTTTTTTTTTTTATAAACCGTTGTCTGTTTGTATTGTTCATTTGTAATAAAAAGATCTTTCATTGGTAAGTGTGATTGAGTGCGTCTTTTAATCTTTTAACCCTCCTTAAATCCTCTGATGCACCTCAGACAGTCAGCTGATTGAGTTAATCCTCCCTTCTCTCTTTCTGTGCTGCTGGTGCTCAGAGGTTCAAGAAACCCGGCACGGCTACCGCAGGGCAGTGAGGTTACATGCTGAAATTTTGTTTGCGGAGCAGACTCCATTATGGGTTCAGACACTCAGAGCGTCGCTGTGTTTGTTATTATGGTATTTCTTCTTTTAGTTAACTCATGGCTGTTTTTGCAGCTTACTTTGAGCTAGAACCCGTAAGGTGTTTTTGTGTTTAAGAGCTGTTGACTTACATTTTTTTCTCTCCTTTTAAAATGTATGGGGTTTTTTTGTTGTGCGTTCCATGTGTAATTTTATACTTAGCAAGTGCAACATTTAGTGGAGAGATTATGCTTTTATTGTGAACTTGAACAGGAAGTGTAATTTAATCTTTCACGTTGTTACATTTTCTCAGCACTTTCGTCATGTTTACGTCGGTGTAAACAGTTTAGCGAATGCTAAATGATGGTACATCATTTGACATTTTAATGGCTGGCCGAAGCATTTATTTAAGTTATCCCGGACTGTAATGAAACAATAGCGTCCTTTAGAGACAAAAATTAAAAGATGGACGTTACACAACGCCAGTCACTTTTCTGAGCGTCCTTTATTGACCTTTAGGAGACAAGTGGATAATAGGTAAATACTGACTGCGGTAAACAAGGCAGCAGGTGCGCGTGGAGCCTCTTAACGTCTCCGACGTCGCTCTGTCAGCCTCTGTATGGCAAGCCGTTAGAATCAATAATACCCCGCATATTAACGTATTGTAAATAGCCGGATGCGACGTTGTTTCTCCCCGCCAGGCTGAATATCTCAACGGCTTGCCGTGCTTGCAAGGGTGTTAGCGGGCTGAGGCGATGCGTGGGTCAGCTAGTGGCTCTTGGAGGTGAACATTTGGTTTAGTAACCGGGGTTCACTCGGCCGCCACGCCTCCCCGGAGACAACGGCCGACCTTGAGGACTCCGTCATGGACCTGACGCGACTGGCTGTGGATGCCGGCCAGTTCATTAACCGGGCTGTTCAGGTAAATAAAGAAATAGGCTACAGCTCTTTACATGTCCACCTGCTTTATTAAAATAGGTTTTGAGTCTCGCGTTGCTGTGGACAACAAGGTTGTCTCGTCATATCGCTCTAGTACACCGGAGAGAGCCTCGGTCAGGCGGATAAGACCGAACTGGACCCCGGGCTGGAGGGACTCCTGGCTCAGGCGGACGCCACCAAGACCTGGACGGACTCAATCATTTGTCAAACCGAGGTGCTGCTGCAACCTAGTCTAGGTGAGAAATTATACATTTATTGTGTATATTATTTGGTGGTCCTATCAAGAAGGGCGCTCAGGGTCAACCTTTCTGTTTTCGTACTTCCACCAACTTCCAATCAACAACAAAAAAAGATGCCCTTTTCACAGTGAACCTACAAAAATAATTAAAAACAACACCAGGTAACTTACTTATCCATTCATCCATCCTGTATATGTAAGTAAGCTCAGCAGCGACATAAAAATGCATGAAGTGATCAGGAGACGAAAAAATGTTAGATAAATTTACCACTAAAAGATGAGTTATGATGACAAAGTATAGAGGATTCATCACTTTGTGTAAAAAATGAAATCTACCTCATGAGGAATAAAATTCCAAATCAAAACATGTTCAGTGGTGATTTGACGCAAATATCTAAACAGCCAACAGCAATATATTTACTTCATGAGAAATTAGACTGGAGCTAAATGACCCACCGTTTCTTTGATAATGTGTCAGGAAAAGAAAACATACATGTACATATACATACATTTAAACGCATAATCATAAATATAATTGGAGTCTATGTAATCCTCCTGCAGGGCTGTGAATCAGCGTTTGCCCTCTACTGCATTGCATCTTCTTTGAATTAGTGTGTTTGCTCTGACTGTAATTGACTCATGTAGATGAATAGAGATCTTTTTCTTTTTTCTTTTTTTTTGCTTTCAATTTCTTCAGCTAATAGAGTTATAAGTGGACGTGGTCTGCTTTCTATCAGTAAAGTGGCCTGTTGGGCTGCCAGGAGCATTAAGGACAAAGCTTCATAAAATGTCAATTCTAATTTTCAGAGAGCCTTTGGCTTCACTGCAGATCTTTATTGTTCTTATGGAGAAACAGGAAAGCAGACGTATGCCACTCAGGTTATTTATAGTTAAGTGTCCTAAATGTCAGCACCTATAAAAAGAACTATAAGAATAAATTATTTCGAATGTTATTTTTTTTGTTTTGTTTTAACCTCTGACATACAGGAGCTCGATTAGAGGACCGGCTGTACGAGCATCTGGAATGGAGCGCCCCGCCTCGACCCCGAGCGCACGAGTTACTGGGGGATCACATGACCCAGGCTGGGCTGGAGATCGGATCGAACACACCCTACGGTGAGTCTGCATGTGTTTGCACCATTTGCCTTCTTAGCTTTTGCCCTTTTTAGGTGGATATGATACATTATCAGTTTTTTTTTTTTTTTTTTTTACAGTTTATATTAAGTTAAAATGTCAGGTTTTGGCATTTGAAGCAGTACGATTTTAGTAACTCGGAAAGGGAAAAAATATTTTGGTAAGAAATAATAAAGCTGCAACACCCTAGTTGCACGAGCGTACAAACTTATAAAGCAGGCTTTGATTCAATTTCTGCATTCAGTCTGATTTAGCTGGAGTTTATCAGCTTCCTGCATCTTAATTTGGCTGCATTTCCTGACTTACCTTTCAAAGGTTCTCACAAATCCACCAGACTGCGAGGAAACCTAGTCCTCGTCTGGTGATGGCGCAGATTTTCTGTCAGGTTTACTTCTGAGCTCAGTCAAGGGGAAATCGTTCTCCTGTTGGATAGTGACATTTACTGTTGTCTTTGTACCAAATTTCCCATTTGCAATTGTGATGTAAAAGCTAAATGGGGTTTTATCAAACCATAACTCCTTTTTTCTCAGAGTTTAAGGAGATTTCAGATGTTTCTTTTGGGGGGGAAATCCCTTTATCTCCATCAGTGTTGATGTCAGGCTCTGACCAGTTTCGCTCTTATTTTTTATTAACATTAGTGAAGTCTGCACACTTGTACAAATAACTGTTGCAGATTCTTTGCTTGTTTTTTGTGGTTTGCCTTCTAATTTTGTATTTATTTTTTTTGCTTTGTTTTTTATCCACTGAATGTCTGCGTACAGGAACAGCTCTGATAAGGTGCGGCGAGGCCCAGAAGCAGCTCGGAGAAGCTGAGAGGAAGTTTGCAGAATGCATAAACATTCACTTTCTCACCCCGCTGAAGAGTTTCACAGAGGGTGAATACAGAGCCATCCAGGTGAAATGCACCCCTTATCTCTTACTACCTCTCCTTTGCTGTCAGCCATGTGAGGAGTTCAGCTTCTGACCCGGTTTTGTTGTAAACGGGTTTTAACAGAATGAGCGTAAGATGTTGGTGAACAAGCGTTTGGACTTGGACGTAGCCAAGACCAGGCTGAGGAAAGCCAACGAAGCAGACAGAGAGGCCAGGGTGAGCTGCAGCTATAGCTTACCCTAAAGTGTGTGGGATACTAGAAGTAAAAACATGACCATTTTCTTGTAACATCTTGTTTAACCTCTGTCTCTCCTTTTATTTATTTATTTTTTTTGCCAGAACCTAAATGCGAACCCATTGGATGACGACTACCTGTCTCACGTTTCCTATATGTTCAGCTTCCTGCGTGTTAAATGGCTTAAGGTTCGATTCTTTTTGAAGAAACGTGAACAACAAAAAGAGACAAACGTTACAATTTGCGCTTTGACAAAGTTATTTTTATGCTTTCTCCAAACAGATATGGGCTCAGGAAATCTCTCAGGTACAAACATCTCTGTCTTTAAGCTCATTCAGATAATCTGCTTCTGCCACTTCTAACAGATTGGTTGATGGAAAATAGACTCACACCCTCACAGTTCATTGGGATTTTTAATGTCGTAGACAAACAAAAAGTGGTGTGTTGTTATAAAATGGAAAGAAAAGAAAAGAACGAATGTTTTCCACGTTTTTACAAAGAAAAATCTGCTTTTGCATAAAACCACCTTTACTCTGATAAATAAAAATAAAGCACACTACCATAAAAGCTTACCTATTCAAACTGAAATTACACAACCTGGCCACGCCAATCAGATAAGTCATTTCTAGATATTGTCACAGAACCAAAGTCGTTGATTTGAAGGTGCATGATGCCATGTAACGGGTCGTGTTTGTGTGCGAAGGCCGAGATGGAGCTGAGGATCTGTCAGAGTCTTTTCGATCGGCAGTCAGAAATCACAAGACGGGCTCTCGAAGGAATCAGCAACACTCACGTATGTTAAAACAAACCCTAGACAGAGTACGTGTGCCAAACTTTTTTCTGTGAGATTTAGCGTCAAATGTCGCATTGTCCGTCTCTTTGCTCAGATCAACCACATGCGGAGCCTTACGGACTTTGTGGATGGTCAGGCGTCATTTTTCGCTCAGGGCAACCAACACGCTCAGGAACTGCAGAGGCAGATGTCCAGGTCTGCATTTATTATTCATGACCTCAATAACAACTGCTGTATTTTAATAACAACAATGAAAACTAGGGTAATTTTTGAAGCCTGTTCAACTTCTTACTCAGGTGCAGTAGTGTGCAAAAGTTTTGGACCACCTCAATTTTTTTATTTTGCTTTATTTCTAATGAGCCAAACCACCTTGTAAGCATCTGATGTGAAAATAGTACTCAAGGATTTCTAAATGTTCTTTAATGCTTAACTTTCCTTTTACACATTCATAGTCCAGTACATGACTATTTTCAGATGAATTTATTTATTTAGGTGCTTTTGCTTAACTTACAGTCTAAAGAAATATTCCTCAAAAAAGACTACACAAATATCAATTTGTAAATCACTCTCATATGAGATGACATTGCTGTTTCATGATATTTACATTTTTCCTCATTTTACTTTCAGGATTCCAGCTGTCTTTTGCTCTAATAACTGGCAATCAGCGGTTAATAACGAGCCTCCAATCAGCAGCCATGTTGCCGGCGAGCCTGTTGGGTTGGATCAGGTCGCTCCAGTTCCCAAAGTAGCTCGCCAGCTGCCAGACTTTGACCAGGACTCGTGGACTCTTGCCGTCAATCCTAAAACTGAAACAGATCTCTTTTCATCTGATCACGCAAACAACAATAACAACAACAACAACCGCGGCGCCTTCGGTGCTCCCGGCCAATCAAGTGGTCGCCAATCAGCTGTTAAAAATCAACTTTTTACAGACCAAACATTCGATCTTGTATTTACATCCAACCAATCAGATGAGCTTCCTTCACCCAGCAGGACAAATCAGGGAACAAACAGTTTCCCTTCTGCTGCGAGAGACTCTACCCGGACGTCCAATGCAGCTTTTACCGATGGTGCCGCAATGGCGGTCGCGTCGCCTCCTCCTCAAGGAAGCGCGATCCAAAATGAGACTCAGACGGGAGACGCCGAAGCTACTAACATCACAGCATCCACTGATGTGGTTCCTGATTCCCAAACAGCCAATGAAACTCATGAGCGGCCAGTCACCAACAGTGAAGATGTCTAGTCGGGGGTTGTGACAATTTAGAGCACTTCACATTTGGTTCTCACAATATGTGGAGCTACTGCTCTATTTAGATTAATCAAACAATAGTTGTGCCGAGCCGAATTAATTATCCTCATGGAGACTCTATAGTAATTGTAAGAGTGCTTGTTTTAGAGGGCTCATGTCGTCATTTTTACAACTTGTTTTTTCTTCTTGGTTGCGTTTTGGATAGTTGCATTCATTTCAACGTCAAAGAAAACGAGCAAAAAGCAGCTGGATTTACCAGAAGGTGATGATGTTGTGGAGGGAACACATAATTGACACATGAAAATCAGAGTGACACCAAAGTCTTCAGCTAGAATGTGAGTTCGTAAAGTAAAGATTTATGAACTTTGCTTTATGGAAAGCAAAGTGATTTGCCAGTGAGGAGATAAAAGCCAGCAGAAATATTGCTCGGAGAGTATTAGCTTGAAGACCTAACTGACCGGCTCCTTACTCCAAGATTTAAAAGTGCTCTGCAGCAAGCGCATACATTTCTGCTCCAGCTTTGACCAACATTGTCACTATAATGCAAATGGGTGTCAGCAATCCACATTTCACAACTGTGTCGACAACTTTATAGTGGTTGCGTAAAAAATTAGAGGCAATGAATAAAATTAGCTGAGGATCTCGGTTTTCTACACATAATTAGCCTGTGTTTTAGAGGGGGCCTCCCATCTGTCATGGAACTAAAACTCTTTAAGTCTAGTTATCTTACAACATGTGTGGTCATAAAAAGTCACTTTAATCCAGTTCCACAAATGGCAGCTGAAGGGGAAATTTAAAATGCTGACGCATAATCTGTCATTCATTTGGCTCAGACACGGAGAAAAGTTGCTGCTCCGAATAATTTTTGTGGAGAACATGGATGGAATTTAATAAGATTGGAAACATTAGCAAAACATTTAATGCTTTCATCAGTGGTAAAACAACTCTTTGTTGCATGAGAAACTTTGTGCTCACAAACGACAGCTGCTGTCGCCATGATGGTCAGCCTAATGACTCTACTAGAGCTATCTCTGGTACAGACAGCTCTACTAGAAATAGTAAAACCTTACATAGGTCCAGTATTTTATTTTATGCAATTATAAGTGTGCAACCATTTCAGACACATGTGGTTTCAAATGCTTTTGTTGTGTCCAAAAATTTTATCTTTTAATTATCCGTTTTGATGAGCAACAGAGAAGCTGATGATCATTTTCATATATCTAACAACGCTAAGATTTTTAGCTTTTCTTGCTCCTAAGTTGATGATGATATTTGCCCTTTAACCTTGATTTAGTGCCAGAATAAATTAATTTAAATGTAGCCATATATAATGGATGTTTCATATTTAAGAGACAAAAAAATAAAACTGGGTTGACTGTTACAGATGTTCAGTGTAAAGCGGGAACTAAGTCTGTATTTTCACAGACAATCATCAGACGTATCAAGTGTTGTGCCAATTGTGTAAGTGTGTAAAAGTGGTTGTAGAGATCTTTAAGAAGAGCTACTTATGTCTTACTCTGAGGTGAGATTGTTTTCCATATGCTTCTTTACACACAAACTGTTCTTTCGTCATATATGTTGCCCAGTCATTTCACCGCTTTAATTTTCTTAAAGCCCCTTTTATTGTGAAATGGATAAAAGTTTCCATATCCAGATGTTGACTTTCTTCTGCTTTTCTGTTTTGTTCGGCCAATTTTGGGACCCTGAAATGGGTGTGCTGATGTAATCTCCTACACAAAAAGCAACACTCTTTTGTCCCAGTGCATAAATATGTTCGGGGCTGGATGGTAATAAAATTTCTCCTCTTATGTCCGCCCGGTTGTGTGCCTGTGATTTAGTTGCTTCGTTGAGCTGATGTCGGCGCCAGCTTGGAGTCCGATTGGATCTTGGTAAAGATGAAGAAACGAAACTTTTGGTGATGTCATACCAGAGCAAATCGAGTGTGAAATGAATCTTTCTTCCCCAGCATGGTTTGTTTCTGAGAACTCCTTGTTAAAAACCAGTTGCACCGCCTGGGCTCACGTAGTGCACTAATGAGGTCTGTTAGTGTGTGACACGCACTGGCTCGCATATAGAAACACCTAAAAGTTCAGCGTTTGTTTCTCTTCGTCTTTGCATTTTGGCTCCTTTGCCGTCCAATCAGATTGACTAAATCAGATGCAGAATGTGGGGCATCAATCTGTCATGAGCCTCTTGGCTCTCAAATATCAATGCTTGTATCACACCAGTGAATAAGCTTTTGGAGGCCCAAATGTCCAGCCCCCGCTTGGAGTCACATGGAATAATGTCACTTTCTCCCAAGTGACTCGCTAAGCAAGAATAGAAGCTCCTCAATCTGTCTACGGTTGGGTGTATAAGTCCCTGTCACTCTTCCAACTGCTTTTCATGCTTCCGTAATGTAACGCTTTCTGTCAACAGATATCAGAGCTGTCCTTCGGCATGGTCTCGCACAGCGTCATACAGGAAGAAAAAGGACACTAGGAAGATAAATCACTCATCTACTGAGTGAGCTGGCAATTAGCTCAGACAAAGGAGCTAATGCTTGAATTTGGCTATGTTTCAACTCTATTCTTATTTATTTTTTTGCCAAGTCCCAAAGTTCTGCACGCCGATCGGATTTTTGCTAATATGCTCATCTTTGAAATGTTCTACATTTTCTAGCATTATATCCGTAACTGTTGCATTTTAGTGGGATTTTATGTCGTAAACAATCTTAAAATAACTTCACAAAATATATATTAAAAAATACTCTTCAATTCAGTTTGTTCACAAAGCACCAATCTACAACAAATAATCTCAAGTCTCAGGGCTTTGCAAAGAGTAAAATCAGTTAAGTTCAGTTTATTATTCAAATTGTTGAAGTTTTATATATAAGAAAACCTAGTGGATGACATTTAGTTTCTGATTTGTATTGCATAGTTCATTGCATTAAGTCAGTTATTGAAGAACTTTGCAAAAAAAAAAAAAAAAAAACTGGATATGTCTCCCAAATTATAAGAACAGAGAGTTAGAAATTGGCCAGGAGGGCCAGAGCAGCATTAAAGAGCTTCTGGATTTTCCAACAAAGAATAATTGTCTTCTTCATATGACAACATTCTGTTGTACTCTCCTTAAATTAAAACTGAGTAGAAATTAAAGACTGTCATTCTAATTAAAATTCCCAAGCAAGGTAAAATAAAAAAAACCCGAGCTCTACGATATAGACTGCCAAAAGTGCAAAATCCAGATGGAAAGTTTGCCAAAAAAAGTTTCTTCAACAAAGTATCATTTATAAGAGTGTGTCAATTTACTGCAGTCATTGGATTTGTGTCGCCTTCCAATTAACACAATTTGTTATAATTATGTAAATAAGAAATCATATTTGGAAACGTTCTTTACGTGTGCATACGCTTTTTTTAACAGTAAAAAGCGAAGCTGTGTCAATGCAGTCCGTATTTCACCAATGAGAGAAAAGTTTGCTCTCCATAAAGTGTATGAATTGTATTTCGGCCTGTTTCAAATTATTGATTTCTGTATTACGGAAAATTAAGAAAATACTCCCTTTACTTATTCAAAAAAATGGTTGGGGAAAACCCGTGTGCAAAAAGGAAAACCTTATCGATACAGATGTACTTTTTTTATATATATAAATATATACAAATGTTATATTTGGACTCCCATTCAGTTTTGCCCGACTCTGCTTTGTTGCGACAGTTACCGTCACCAGGTCAAGAACTGAGTCATTTCAGCAGATTTAGACATTGCTTACCCCACTTTCCATTAGCAGGCTGCGTTTTAACAGTATCTTTATTGTTTCCGTCCCTCCCCGTCCTACACACAGGGGGACGAGCGGGGAAACACCCAAAAAGAAAAATACCGCACAGTAAATGGCCTGTGCTGGCTCGGTTTGTCGTGTTAGCACGTGGTTTTGTTCGCCAGTGAGGTCCTGTTGATGGTTTACATCTGCTGTGTGTTCTGCCTGACAACTCCTATTGTCCTACTTTGTCAGAAAAAAGAAGAAGCCACATCTGTTTTCTTCCAACTCCCCTCCTGCTCTGAAATAGTAAAAAAAAAAAAACAAGGAGGTACTTACAGTAAAACATTTTACTGTTATTGCATCTTTTAATTGTTTTCTCTTTGCTTTTTTTCCCCTCTCTTTCACTTGTCTCCTTTTCCTGCTGGTTGCTATGTGGGAAGAGTTTCCAGATGAACGGTAGGTGCGGCATGCAGGTGGAGGACGGTGAGCTCGGCGTCTGGCAGTTGAGGATAAATGTGACTCTTGTGGCTCTGAATAATTTGCTGGTCTGGTAGAAAACGGCTCATGTGAACGCTAAATGACACGGCGGCACATGATTGCGAACTGGAAGACGGGTCAAATGGTTTCCCAGCTTTCAACAAATAAAGATCAGTCAGACTGGATGAGGGATGTGTACTTTGACTAGGCCATGAATCTGAATTGACTCAAATTATTTCACTATAACTCTGAGCATGTGTGTAATCTTGTTAACTCAGACTAGATGAAAAGAGCTGCATGTATGCAATAGCAGGAGGTTGGGAAAATTCACATTTTTCTCATGTTGTGCCATGTAATTGTTTTTTTTCCATGTTTTCCAGCCTGTTTCGTCCGCCTCTTCCTGCAGGTTGTCCGTTTTCCTCAGATAAATCTGCCAGCGTCGCCCCGGGTTTCTCCCTCTACCCCAGACGGCCAGACCGAGGCGATCAGACACGCGTGCTGACGTGTGCAGCATGAGGAACAGGCTGCAGGGTCTGCTGGGAGAGGAAGGTCAGGGCATTTCCCTCCGTCCTGCTCCTGCAGCTGAACACGCGGCACCTGCTGAACCTCAAGATCAAGGCCGGTGCCGGCGGGCCTCGCAGAGAATTAAGTAAATAATCACCTGTCGGCTCGTAGGGTTGATCAGCGTGGTCGCCGGGCAACCGAGCTAAAAGTAATAGAAACCAGAAATAAAGTTTTAAACCTGTAGCTTAGCAACAATCGAAAGTAGCCAAGACAAAGTTTCTGAAAGCCTAGAATAATAAAATCGCAACGATGACGTGCTGCAGTTTTCTATTTGAGGAGCTTCAAAGACACAGAAAGAGCTGAATGTGGATTATTACTTCTTGTGGGAAAAGCTTTATTTTTTTTATGAGAAAAATAAGATACGTTTCTAATCAGTTGAGTTTTTAATAGCACACTAACTTTTTAATTTTTTTCTCTTTAAAGTAGAGAAATCCACTTTGTTGTGTCTTTAGACTGAAATTAAGATAGATTTTTACCAATTTGAAATAAAATAAACTACGATAATAGCAGTTTTTTTTTCTTTTAACACTTTTAAAGAAAATTGGTTATTCAGTGAGAACAACAGCAACACTTCAAAACTAGACAGAAAATGAATAACATTAACGATGGATTGCTGATTCCAAGTTAGTACGGTTGACTTCAGATTCATTCATTTATTTATTTAAAAAGAAAATTGGCGGTTTTGTTAGTTTATTTGACCAAAATCACAGAGTCAAAACAAAATTTATCAGACCCCAGACTGTATTTATATTAAAAAATAATTTCTCATTTTACAAAGTAGCTTGTTACCAATTGGCAATGAAACAGGACAATAAATCAATATTTTTAAAAAAATGCAAAGAAAGAGAGCTGCAAATGTAAATCGCACATTTACATTTGGTGGGATTTACATTTTCTTTAAAAGACTGCATGAAAACTATTAATGCTCTCCTCAGCAATCGGCAGAAAATATTTTTATTGACTATTCAGAAACTAAACCCTGCTTATATCATTTAGCAACCCAGCTTTGCTGATGAAGACCTCCTTGCCATCACCCTCATTTTTAGCTCCCTCCACAGATTCTCTACCACATTCAGATCATGAATTTGGCAGGAATTCTTCCAAAACATTATCACTTGCAGTCTGGAGAAACAAGTTACTTTTTTTCCTGCTAATCTTCCTGCTTTCTTTTGCAAAAAATAAAAAGTTGGAAATTGTTCCTGCTACTTTGCTTCCCTCCGTCTCGTTTAGTTTACCCCGGGTTGACCCTGTTCCCTCTCATGTCCACACTTATTCTCCGTAGTGCCCACATTTCCATGTCAGCGTGACTTTTGACTTTACCTCCATGGAAGCATTACTCACCCACTCTCCACACACCCTCCTCTGGTCTCTCCCTCCTTCTTCCCTCTTGCTGAGTTTATAAGTCAGAAACGGCAGCGGTTGGCTCACTGAGCAGAGCTCTACACAAAGGGAGGGGGGCTAAATGAGAAAACAAGAGCAGCTTCAGTAAATCTAAACAAAAATCACACACACAAAAAAAAAACAACGTATCAACACAGTGGAACAAGAGGAGTCAGAGCCCAGAGTCATGCGTGTGTTTGGGATCTGGGGTGTGATCTGTGTGCTCAGCGCTGCTGGTTTGTCTATATGTGTGAATGAGATCGAGGACGATGACGGCTTTGCAGACAACTACGGCAACGAGGTTTCTCTGGACCAACAGCAGGGTGAGCTCAGTTTTGATTATTTTCCCTGTTGGCTGCTTTGACTGGACAGATTCTAGGATTATCACGTCTCCTTGACAACACGGTGTCACCGATTTGGATTTAATTTAATGTATTATTGTGTCTTTTTAAGATGAACTGTACTTGCGTCTTTTCAACTTGTCAGTTAACTTCGTGATAACTTCATTCATCTAGAAAGGTCTGGTCAGTGATGTTACATTTTAGGCTTTGCTCTAATATGTTCAAATTCGGCATATATGGAGTACTGTGGAGTACTCATTACTTTTACCAAGAATACTTACACTTATCTAGCAAACTTGAATAGGAGTATCTAGTATATATATTCTGGATCAACATTATTAGATTCATTTATTTTCCTTCTTCTTTTGCTCTTTCCTTTGGTTTGCTATTTTTGTTTGTATTTCCTTTTAAATTCACGTAAAGCACCTTGTATTGCCTTGTTGCTGAAAATATGTCATATAAATATAATCAAAATATATACGCCCTTTGCCTAATTTGACAAATCTATTTATTTTCTTTCTTGTAAATATTTACATATATTGTGGGTTTTTTCTAAATAAAGGTTTAATACGAGGTTTAATAAGTGGAAATATGCATGGTGTTTATTTGGGCACTCTGACCGTTAAGTGTTTATCAGAGAGACAACCTGTTTTTGCAGTAGTTTTGTTTAGTTTTTTGTTTGTTTGTTTTTTTGCTAATAACGCTGCTCCAAAGGTAAAAGTCTAAACAGTTTGTATCCAGGATGTGTGGGGTCTGTGGATATGCTACCTGCCCTTTTCTCTGACCCGAGATACCCATACAAGTCCTGACCAGGATGGAGGACATATCAGTCATGACCTTCCACTCTAATGATGATCTGTCGGAAAAACCCCAAAGATAACGTTAAGCTATATGGTTGAGATCAGACAAAACAAGAGAAATTTCAAGGAAATCAACACTTTCAGAAGCAAATTCCTGCATTCACAAAATTGTTTCATCCACATTTGCCAGCAAACCACTGTTGTCGTGGTGATGGGTGGCAGGTTTGGGAGCTCACAAAGGAAATAACACCTTTTCTAACAAAAAAGTTTCTCTTTTTGTTAGAAAAGGATAAACTATTCGCCTTCCATCTTCTATGTTGCATCTCAATCTATTAATGTTCCTTTTTAGCTCATGTTCTCATTACAACCTTTACAAGTCTGTACAATTAAATCCTCCTGTGTTTTCCAGAGTCACCCAACACACCGTGCCATGCAGACCTCTCCCACTGGGACAAGCTCTTCATCGCTCTGGAGGACTCGCACATGAGGCAGAACATGCTGCTGGAGTCGGTGGAGCGGTGCTGCGGAGGAACGGCGTCTCTGAGGAGCCAGCTGGACAAGCTCCTCAGAGGGGCGTCGCAGCAGGGCTCGCCCGGCCCGGGGTCAGCGTGCAGGGCGCAGGCGGAACGCGAGGCTCTCGGGCTGCACCGCGGCCTGGCGGAGCTCCGCCGGGACGGGGCAGAGATGGAGGGGAGAATAAACGCCACCTTGCAGGCGATCTTGCGCGGCAGACACGAGGACGAGGCCCGACCGAGTCGCCTCCAGGAGGCCGCGGCCGAAAGGAGCAGGAGTGGACACCAGCCGACTCAGAGGCCTGGTGGTTCGGGCAGAGCGTTCGGCTCGGGGGTGAATTCATTCCCGTCCGAGCTGGAGGAGCAGGATTCGTCCTCACAGGTGGACCTGGATATGATAAGAGGCTCTCTGGTTGTCATAGCGAGAGACGTGCAGAGGCTTTACCTGCAGCTGAGCACCGTGATCGAGCAGGCGGGAACTCTGAGGAAGGGCAGAGGAGACACATGAGCTGCCTGCAAAATAACAATATGCAAAAAAGGAAAAAAGAAAAAAAGAACTGGCATTTTGCATACTTTTTTTTATATACATATATTTATACGTCTAAGAGGTTGTATATGAGCTTGTATTTCTCTGATGAGTACAACCCTATTGCTCCATTAAGAATCATGTGGGTTTGAAACAGTGAATTTAAAAAAATCAATTAAACAGTAAATCGCCCTCGTGGAAAATGTTTCCTCCCTTCTATCCCGTCTAATTTCCAGCAACAGCTCACATACTCACGCTTTTCATGTGTCTGATTGCAGCGTTTGTTGTTGTGATGACCCGCTAATACACTCCACCGCAAGGAGGAGAGCAGAGCCAGAGGTTTTTGGTCTGCGTGTAATTTAAGGCGTGTTTCTCCTGCTCCTTAGTCGCTATAATGCAAAGAGGCCGCCGCTCGCAGTACTCAGTGTTTATGATTCACGTAGCCATGCTAAAAGTGGGTTACACACTGACACCCATCCCTCCTCCAGCCTCACACACACACACACACACACACACACACACACACACACACACACACACATGCCCGCAGGCTTGTTTATTGAAACCAAAGCCAGGTTTCTAGAGGTACTTTCCTACATATGTTGTTTGCATAACCTTTGTCTCCTGTCACTGGATCAGTATTTTTGATGGCTTTTGTATAAAAGAAAACATCAAAATGTATTTTGATTTTGTTTCACCGGGGAAACAAAAAAATTGGATTTAAAAAATTGGCATACTTTCACAACGTTAATAGGATGCAAGTCTAGGAAGGCGGATAGTTCAGGGGTTTTTTTGAAGTGAGGCTCTGTCAGCTACAGTAGTTTACTCAAAAGATCCAAACATGGTGGAGGTTAAAGCCTTTGGGTGGTCCGAGAGGGGCCTGAACCAGCGAGGCAGAAGCTAATGGCTGGTCTGAGAGAGATCAAGAACAAACCAAATTTGTCGCAATCACATTGGACGAGTATCTATGGACAAATCAATGAATATTTTCACAGTAGGAGGAGTTTGGAGGTGATGAACCATCAGTGGTCTTTTTGAGTGAAACACATTTCTCAGTCATTTTTCTTGTTTGTTTTATTAATGGTTATTTTTATTCATTTTTATCAGCACAGCTGTCAACATCTGTTTTGTGCTCCACATTTGATTTATTTGAGGTAAAAGTGTTTCTCATAAATTTTACAAAGGAAGATTGTCGGCACCACGCTGCCTCCTACCTGCATTTTCTGCAAAAATAATTATCGGCTGGTGTACGAACAAGCATGGTGATTGTCTGAAAGTTCTTAAAATTGTATTTGCAAAAACTCGGATTGATCTTCCAGAATCAGTTCATTTGGATTTATACTAAACAGAAATTAGTGACATTTTAAAACTGTTGGGATCTAGAAACAGGCATGGGAGCAGGCAGGATTATGAAACAAGTGAAAATTTAAAGAAATCTTCAACAAACAGGCACAGTGACCATGGAAACCAACAAATGAATTAAGCAGAGAATGAATAAAAATGAGTGAATTTACTAAGAGGACTGGTTGGTGGAGCAATGAACAGATGAGTCTGATTAACTGATTAAGTTGCTACCGGAGTTGGTCATAAGTTGAAGCTTTTAAGAGACAAGGGTTTGTGTGTTTTCCTCAACACCAGCCAGCAGATCACATGGGAAAATATCACAATCAGGAGATTATTTCCCAAATGCATGGTTGGGTTTGCTGGCAGACCAAAATGGATCGATGATGTGTCAGAGCAAAGATTCGTTTTTATTACATCGACTGATGTTGTCGATTTACACGACTCAGAAAATAAATCAGCAGGGATCACACTTCAGCCTATAATTTATCATGTTCAGCCAATTCTTCGGCACAATTCAACATTTAAGACAATTTTAAAACATTTTTTTTATCTTTGGACCCAAAAATCAGTTATGTTAGCATCGATTAGGTGGGCGTACACACCAACTCTCGTTGTTGGAAGTGAGCAGTTCATCTGAAGTTCTTCAAAAACTGTAGAGTTTTTGAAGAACTCCAGATGAGTTTTTTGGAGTTCTTCAAAAAATGCCTACCCATCGCACCAGTTCCACCGCTGGCCAACCAAAGCCATGCACCCGAATAAACAAAAAACGTGTAAAAATCTACCAGGACAGGGATATAAGTAAAACATGAATGAACCCAAAAAGTGAATGGCACACTATCACTAAAAACCTCACCTCGGAAATCCCAGAGTGTATCTTTGTAGAGATGTACTTTCAAAGTATCTTTAAGATCACGCGTTTTCACTGACAACAACATTCCAACCAGGGTATATTTCTTCCCACCCCTTTTTTTTCCTACCTGCTTCTAGAATTTAACAGGCGAGTTAAAAACCGCTGACAGCAACGTTTTTCTTCTGGCCTATTTTCCCCATAAACATCACCTTCCAATAAGACTCATAGGTGTGAAGCGGTGGAGTATTGTGTCGCTACCAGACCTTACACCACACCTGTTTCACAATTTCCCTGGATATTTGCAGCAACAATTCTCATTATGTAGACACACAATGATCTGTTCAATGTGGTGATACTTGACTTCCATTAAAAAGGTCTCCATCTGTGCGGTGCATGTGCTGGGGGATTTTAAGAATGGTTCCTTTGTTGAGTGTTGTTCGTGTTTTTTTTTCTTGTTGTTGTTTTTTACCAGCATGTGGAAAGATGGAGCCATGAGAGTAGGAGGCTAATGATGGGGAAAATAGAAAAGGAGAAACCCAGAGAACAGCACTGATGTGGTAGGTAAAAAGAGAGAGATAATAACTGTCCTGCATGCATAAAACAACTCCTTTATGAGCCTGCTGACCACACAGAGAGACAATAATGAGTCATTTTATTTGTTTTCCAGCCTGACTTCCTGTTGATCTGCCCGCTTTCTTTCATCTATTTTATGCCATCTATAACAACTTCTTATCCTTGCTAGTTTCTTATCTATGAGCCGATCACATTGGATACTCCTATCTGTGTTGTCCTGGTAATATCCGTTTGCCATCTCTTGCTCTTTTCAGCCTCTCGTCATCAAACAACGGTCAAATCAAAGTCACCAATCTTTGGTGAGCATGGTGCTGGTGTGATGGTGTGGTGATGGTGTGGGGATGTGTGCATACATTCTTCATCTATGTGCATGAGACAGAAAACCTCTGGAGGCTGATTAAAAGACAACGGTACTCTAAGAGAGATTTTATTTTCACATCATGTAGTCACTTGACAGTCAACACAATATTGGCACTTTCTTCTAAGCAAAAACAACAATACAAAATAGATCAAGCTCTGATGAACATCTAGCAGTCTCTTATGTACATTTGGAACCATCCTCCCGAAGGAGAACGTGAGGGTGAGGGGAGGGGATAATGCGTCTGTCTATTTGATGGGCGAGTCCAGAATCTCTTCATA
This sequence comes from Micropoecilia bifurca, assembly GCA_903067075.1. Taxonomy (NCBI): domain Eukaryota; kingdom Metazoa; phylum Chordata; class Actinopteri; order Cyprinodontiformes; family Poeciliidae; genus Micropoecilia; species Micropoecilia bifurca. The sequence continues at coordinate 83,387 of CAEGAF010023710.1, forward strand.
CTCCTCCCTCTGGCGCCGCCCCGCGCCTCGAGAGGGCAGCAGCTTTATTGCCACCAGCCACCCGACGCTCAGCGTGATCATCACGTTCCCCACAACCTCCGGTGCGGTGGGAGCCAGGGGGAGCAGGGCCAAATGCAGGAGCATGGCTACAGGCACCTCCAAGCTCTGCGAGGCGGAGACCAGAGCCGGGTGGAGTCGGGTGAGGGCGTGCGTCATTCCCAGGAAGGCGGCTATAGAGCAGGCGACTAAGCCCAGGACAAGGCCCCATGCTGGTAAACTCATAGGCCAAGACCAGCCCTCCTGGAGCAGGATCAGAGTCGCTGGGGTGAGCAGGCAACCTGTCCAACTCACAGTGAATAAGGCGGTGCCAACTCCCACTCTGTCTTTCAGTGAGCGATACCCAACCAGCGCCAGGGCCATCCACAATCCCGCTAGTGCCGAGAGAGACCATCCGAAGGCTCCCCTCCAGAAGGTGACTGGGTCGACCGGTGCGTCTTCATAGCTCTCATCTGCCGTGGGAAGCAACACGAGACCCAATCCGCACAGCCCAGCGGCTAAAGTGATCCCATCGGCCAGTCCCAGCTTTTCCTCCAGAAGCAGGAAGGCAAGGGTTGCTGACAGAGCGGTGGTTGCCAGTCGCCAAGTTGTTGAGCCATTTTCGGAGGAGACGAAGGTTAAGGAGGAGTACGCACAGCAGAGGGAGAGCGAGTACGCGATGCCGTAACAGAGCAGACGTAGCCGATATCCTTCTGGCCCGAACGGGTTCTCCGCCCTGTGCAGTGGGACCGCCACTGACAGGAGCTGGATGACGGACCTCACCGAGAGAAGCAACAGGGGTCCGAGGCTAAAGCGTTCAGAGGCCAGGCGGGTCAGGGTGATCAGGCAGCCGTGTGCAAGCGCCGCACCGAGCAGCCCCAGCCAGGTGAGGCGAGACGCAGACACAGACGCCTCACCGAAACTGGCCAGCTGTTCTCCAACCCCTTTCCCAGATCCCTTCACTGCTTTGGTGCCCAGCTCACTCCCCTCTCCTCCCCCAGTGGCCTGAAGTTTATGGGCCGCGTCCTTGTCTTTGGAGCCAAACAACATCAAGGGCCACCTCTTGCCCTCCGTGAGCCGCTTCCTGTCGGATGTCTCCTCCAAGAATGAGCCAAAGTCTTCGAATGATGGGGCATCGTCATAGCCCTCGTCGCCTGGTTGGGGGAAATGGGTGTGTATTCCCGGTTGGGGGCTGAAGGGGGTCTGCGTGGCATACTTGGCTGTGACTGTGTGAGGGTGGATCTTCACTCTCTTCTTGGAGCCACTCAAAAGGTGAGCTGACTCCATTTTAAAAAAAATTAAATAAAACCTCAGAGATGACGTACACCTGCGGGAGAAGCAGAAACGTTTTAGTACCCCACACACTGACTTCTCTTTTTTATTTTTTTATTTTTTTAAACGTAGACCCCTGCAAATCCTCCCACTAGTTTCTTCGTCATGTTGCTTCTCCCTGGGATTCAGCTTGGTATCTCAGATATCTTTAATATCCGTGATAATAATAGCAGTGACTCACGTCTCCCAATGTTTCCCCGCAGTTTGTGTAAAGTAGGCTTTACACAAATCCCCGGCTTAACCATGTTTCCCGTGCAATCAGACACATTATGTCCACAGTAACTGAATTAAGCAGAACAGCAATTGTCTTATCAAGCCCATTTCTCTTCTTGGGTAACATAACCTTCAAGTGTCTGCTGGTAATGGCAGTTATATAAGCAAGGCTTTCCAGCCTCATTTGTCTTTGTAATAACTTTTTCTCCCTCTTTTTTTTTTTACCACTGATTTCTAACATGCTGATTAACACATATACTCACTTACGTTATACAACAGGGCTACAGAAAGTCCTATTTGTTATCCATCTAGTTTTGGTGTCTGTCTGATGCTGTGATGCCTTGCAGATGTCGGACTCACAACGGCCTTGCAAATATTACGTGGCACTTCTTCACTGCCGCATTTCAGGCAGGCAAACACTCAGAACCCTGTCAGGTCGATCGTGGCGTTTTAAACCGTTTCCTACAATAATACAAGATTTAATTCTACTGACAAAAAGTGGGCTTCTAGTGTTTCGTTTCTTGTGTTTTCTACATGCAAAATACATCTTTAAGATAACACAGCTGTGTATCTACAATTTTCTTTAAATGAAGAAATGGAAACGTATTGGTGGGAAGCATGTGAAGGGTCAACTATTAACAATTTCACAGAATCCAACGCGCCCATTAGCCTGAGCCAGATCACGCAGACAGAGAAAACTTGTGGACGGACAGACTGAGTGCATCTTAACAATTAGACGTTTTAATTCTGCAAAATTGTGCCACATGTGTTTTCTCTTCACATAAAGCTGAATCAATTGTTTCTATATCTTAAGCTATTTTCATGCAATGCATAATGACACACAGTCTTTTTTTTTCTTAAAGGCTGACATTAAATCACACTAAACTTTTAAAGTTTTTCATGACTTTGTAGGGCAGCGTTATTTCTGTTTCATCGTTGGCTTGCAGCTAAAAGGTCCTGCTTTGTTCATGTAACTTGCATGTTCTCTGAGTGGATGTGTGGGCTTTCTCCAAGTACTTTGGCTTCCTCCCACAGTCCAAACACATACCTGCTACATCAACTAACTGCCCTTAGGTGTGATGATGCCCATGTGAGGTTGTCTGTGCAGATCAATGCACCCCATCTCTAGCTGAATGACCACCGGAGACATAGGTGAAATTAAGTTGAAATTCCAAGTATTTTTGTCAAATTGTGTTTTAAACTGGTGTGTCTTGGGATCAAACATATTTAGCAACTCCACTTCCTTCTTGTCGTCCATCTCTCCAGACAGAGAGACTGTAAATTGGGGATATTCTTATGATCACTGTCCAATTTGGAAGACCAAATTGTGCCCAAGTTTCAGCTTGCAGGCTAATGTCAGCATTTCCACAAAATGTCCTTTTCTCGTCTGTTATGGGAAATGTACTATAGTCTCTCCAGCAGCAGCACATTCCAACAGCGAGGTACTGCCTCCTCCAAACTAGCTGGAATGGTGTTTTCATTATTACCCTTGTCTCCTCTAAACATGACGATATATAGTTCATTAGTTAAGTTACTCGCTTAAAGGGTACAGGGCTCATTTCACTGTGGATAGTAAACCTCTCTTACCAGCTTCACTGAACATCCTCACAATATTGTTCACTTTTCTTCTGGGGTTGATGTGAGCATTTTATTCTGAAACCACATTAATATTTGCCACCTTCGGCTTAAAAATACATCCACCAGTTTACCTGAGTTTAACCCAGACATCACAAGTTGATCAAAAGCTTAAAATTACATGAATTTTCCTCCTATGTTACTTAAAAAGCATAATAATCGTAATCTTTGCCAACTTCTGAATTTGAAAGAATTCTCCATTTATTAATAAATAGAAAGTTTAGAAATCATATCTAACCTAAAAGGGGGAAGGTGTAATCTGCCTTAGTTTTAATCTGCCTTAGCAAAAAAGAAAAAGATTATATGTCCTTTTATCCAATGTATGTAAGTATCTGGTTCCAACTGTATTTATAACAGGATGAAATTTATTTCTGCTCATGGATGAAATGCATACTTATTAGTATTTGTTGTAATCTATTTCTACAAACATAATAAAAGAGAGGTTCCTATTTCAGAAGACACTGGAAGCACTCAGTCTGTCACAACAGAGGAAGTTTTCTTAAAAACGTGCTCTGGGATCCCAACATGTCACTGGTGCCCCAGCTCATAATTTCATGTTTTCACTCTGCCTCGCATGGGGCGAGGCATCAATGTGAATTGTGCGTAAAAGCTCAACTCTTTGACAGGAGTGGATTTTCGTATGGGAGCCGCGAGGTGCTGTGAACCGCATTCCAACAAAATCACACTCACACCTGTTTTCACTGGAAACCTGATCGGCTGCAGCGCGAAAAACACACGTTGTGCAGGAGGAGATCAGGATGTTCCCGTCTGACTATTCTCTTCACAGTTAGTTTCTCTGCTGTGTGATGCAGTCTGTCTCTGCAATGCCGCTATTTTCTACCCTCAAAGCTTGTTTTCGCACCTCACAAAACCACATAGGTGAGGTTCTCGGAGTCAGGAGCACACACACCTTTTACAAACTGAGAGAGCGCGTACAACGTCTGTACATGGCATTAAAAGCAACATCCTGTGGACTATTAATAGTCAAGTCAATTTATTTTTAGTGCTTCTATGAATAACTGAGCATTCCAGTTGAATAATGCTTAGCATTAAGTATGACTGGACTTTAAATAAGTCTGATAAAAACGTGTGTGTGTTTTTTTTTTTCCTTCTCGCTTTGGCGGTGGTGCAAGATCTTTTGCTCTCATCTTTACAATTTACTGCTGACCTCAAATAACAACTCATCGATTTCAGCTTCCTGATTTCGCTTTGCATTGACCGTCTGGCGCGTGTTATTATTCTGCTATAAGCTACATTGACAGCCCGCGTCGTAAACCATTACAAATCCTTGAATGGGGGGCGGGGGGGGAGCTTGGGGGGGGGGGGGGGGAGTGCAGGTGAGGGGGGTGAGAAAAGCGCGCGTCCGCATCACTCCGGGCGCGCGCCCTGATCGGTAAAGGGCAGCCAGAATCAATCAAGCTGTCCGGATGACCTGCCGTGGGTTTATTACAGCATCGCATGAAACACAACTGCGTAATTTAAATAAATGAATAAATAAATAAACGCTTCCCAGCATTCACTCACCTGCTGTCGCGCGAACCAGGGATGAAGTTCACAAACGGTCCACCTGAGTCATTTACTGAACATCTCCCAGCGCTTCATCTCCTCCTTTTGGCCATTTGTTCTTATGCTTCTCGCTCTTTTCTCCTCTCTCTCTCTCTCTCTCTCTCTCCTCTATTTTTCTTCCCGCAGCAGTGATTGTCCTCGGCGACAGAGAGGTGCGCCTCAGCACCTACTGTATGCTCACACCTCACTGCTCTCCACAGAGAGAAAAAATGGTGTTTTATGGCAACCTGCTGGCCGCTGTCATCACTGCCTGAACACACACATATAGGCGCTCCTGTCTGGGAGAGGGAGAGAGAGAGAGAGAGAAAGAGAGGGAGAGAGAGAGAGATGGAGGATGGGGGAGAGAGAGAGAGCGAGAGAGAGAGATCTAATCAAAACCTCTGAGCATGCGTCATAGCAGTTGTACCTTGCGTATTTGTGCGTCACCCATTGTGTCTGAATTAATGTGCCTTTCTTTCTTAAAATGATAATCTCTTTTTTATTATCATTATTTGCTAGGAACAAAATCGGATTTGAAAATACAAAGATGTGCATAAGACTGACATGACACTGTCATGAACATGACATAACACCTTCAAGAATGTTTTTGACTGTCGTTATGACGTGTATTTTGGTAAATAATTCAACTCTTAATGCATTAAAAGTTACATTAAAAGTGTCAGCTTAGGATTATTTGTAAAATAATTACATTTTTATGCAAAGTTGCATTAAAATCTACATTAAAAGTCAATTTAAAGAGTCAACTTTGCATTAAAAGTGTCAGTATGATACTTCATGACAGCAGTAATAAACATTCACGAAGGCCTCTTCTCATGACAGGTGTTATGTCATGTTTACGACAGTGTGGTGTCCGTCTTATCAAATAAGGTTTTGCCAACATTTTTCACGATAGCTGATAAGTGGAAGGAAAATCTTAGATGGTTTTTTAGAAAGGTTTTTCCACATCTGAAAAGTCTGACGTGTATGTGGTTTAAAATGTCTTTTAATCTGGTGGGTTATAAAACAATATCCCGATATTTGAACATTGGAACATTGAGCAGAAAGCTGTTCAATCCACCATCCAAAAAGAAAGAGCCTTCCTCGACTTTAGGCCTACCGAGGCTTAATGTCGGATTGACGGAGTGAGCAAACAATCGGGACAATGTTCAGAGCTGACTGCGGCTCATTCCCATTTTGTCTACTGTATGGCAGTAATTGCTTTGACATTTTGTTGCTATAAATCTTTCGCGCCCTGCTTCATCTTCAGCTGCATTAACCTTTGCAGACTGCAGCCAGGTTGGCTGTAAGGTCGAACCATCGCGCTGTGTTGCGAGAAGCCTCCAGTTGTCAGGAGAGCGAGTTCTCCACCTCCAAAAGTCCATGTTTTAATCAAATCCACCATGTGAGCATAAGCGAAGCACATGGTCCCAATTTCACTTATTGATATTTAGATTATGGAGACGCCATGGCTCGAAGGTGACGAGTTTAAGTAATGTGTTTTGGCTTTTTTTCTTTTTTCTTTTTTAAAGCCTAGAGTTAGGTATATGATTTGCGTGCTTACTTTGTGACGGGTGAGAGCATAGACATTAATAAGTTTTAGGCTAATGGAATTGAAATATTACGTCAGAATGATAAAAAAAATCTTAATAAGTATTAATGTATTTGGGTGAGAGCGTTAGCATGAATCTTGTTAGCATCTTTTTGTTTGTTGGTCTGGCAGCAGGTGTTTGAAATACGAGAAAGAACACGTTATATTTTTTAAAAGGAGACATTTAATGAAAAACAAAAATAAGACGGTAAAACTCGGTCACGATACTGTGTTGCTTCCACCATAATCTGACTTCTCAACAAACTTATGCACGTGCAAAAAAAACCGGTGTCGAGAAATCCCAAAATACCAGCATGTACGTTAGACGTTGACATTTCTGTATTCTATGCTTTTAACATGCTTGTAAAATAAAATAAAATAATAATTTTAACATAAAAACGCATATTTTCTTACTCCAACATACATTTGAAATCAGATACTTACATGCGCTGTTTTTTTTCTGTACTACACTAGTCCCTGAAAAAGTCCCTGATATAAGGTAAAATATCAACACCTTTGGTTCCCAGAATTTTACAGTCATATAAAATTCTCTGTTGCCAGAATTTGACTGTATTTATACCTTTAAATGTGGAATAAATTTGTAATTTAACTATACCACATTTATATGGTCACAGGTTAATTCAAAAACATTTCTGAATTTTACCTGTAAATACAGTAAAATTTTGGCAACCACAGCTACTTACGGTATTTTACCGTACATTAGAGACTTTTATTGTTTTTGTTTTTTGTTAGGTCACTTAGGGTTTGCAAAAATAATTTTCTATCTGAAACAGCCAAAACAAAAGGAGGTCCAAAGATAACACGCACAAAAGACTCCATGCTTATAAATACTTCAGGAAAGCCTAGATAACAGAGAGAAGGTTCAACACTTTTCACAGGTTAATTCAAAACATTTGAGTAAAATGAAAGCAAAGCTGTGGATGTTTAAAGCTGCACCAGAAACTCTCGACTTCCTCATGTGACATCATTGAAAAAAATCAAAAGAAATTGTATGAATGGAAATATAATGGTTCTTATAGACATGTATCTATAAGAACCATGTCTAGTTCTTATATATACAAGTGCCAGACAATAGTAGATGCTCCACTAGCTCTGGTTAATTATACACTAGTTTCAACACCTGTCTCCAGCCAGAAAGTGTGAGAATTTAATGTGGAAGTAAATCAGCCGACAAACCTTGACTCAGTTACATCAGTTCAGTCAGGAGGAAAACTCCTGCAAGCTACTGTGGGTATAGTATACCCATAACATTTAACCCAACTCATTCAGTATTCTGTATTTTATTAAATAAAAACATTTTTGATTTGCCTCAATGATCAGAAACTTGATCAAACTGATAGACAGACATAAAATAGTGCTTAAGTGTCTTTTTACACATATGGAACCATGTGACCACTGAGTGAACTATTCCCTAATGTGCTTTCCAAAGCGTCTATTCCCTCCATATCAATAATGAACGGCGCTTTGAAAAGCAACGCTGTTAGAGCCGCGAATGTGCGCCGTTTATTTATTCAACACAGCCAGGCCCGTGTTTGACGTCAATTACCCCAGAAATACAACCCAAGCTGCATGTTTGGCCGAGTTCTGCTTGGGAAAATGGATGAGGGAGAGAAAGTTCATTTCCTGCCGTTGCTGTTTTGTGCAGTTTTGTAATGGTCCTTGTCCCTGGAGCTGTTTCTGCAGTTTTCTTTCTCCCTGCTACATCTGGTTTAGGCATTAGGCTGAGGATGAGGAGGGATATCAGGTGTTTCCATGGTTACAGCGGATGAGAGCGCTTTAGGCCCAGCTATTCAGTGGAGGGTGGGGGGGTGCTGCTTAAATCCTATCGACTGCTCTGCAGGTCTTGGGAGCAAGGTTAGTCACATTTGAACTGAAAGAAGCCACTTCTGATGAGGAGTTATTGGCTGGATGTGATGAAGATATGCCGGGAGGAAGTGGAAAGCTGCTGAAAGCAGAGAGTGGCAGCAAAATAAAGATGGACGGCAGGAGAGAGAGCCGGAGAAATTCTGTCCTGACTCTCTCTCCCTGTCTCTGGTCAGGACGAAATTATTCATAGAGGGTAGAAGAAAAAAGTAGCTGTCAAACGGAAAAAAAACTTCATCTGCAGCTTTTCTGCTTTCCCATGTGCTCCATACCTGTGCTTTTTACACAGAATAAACACAAATAAGACCAATAGGAATTAATCTGTATTCCTATCTCAGGGGATTGCTGGATTACTGGGTGTTGGCTGTTCATTAACTATAATCAGGATATCATTATTCAGAGCTGGATCCCCTCTGGTCCCTCTGTGTGTCTGAATGCCTGTTCTCATTTCGACGGCAGCTGATGACAGTAAAATTCACCCGACTGTGGCGGCAGAAAAGTCTCATACATCACCGTGTCACCGGTGCGGCGAGGACAGATTAGTTAGAAAAAACACGGATGGAAAAAAGTAAGTATTTTGTGGCGTCTGATTGATTTTTCCTCCAGGATCACCCTGTGTTTCCCTACATCCATCTTCCTTATCGGCAATTCTATATTGCTCTGTTTTTACATCCACATCTGCTCTGAACTGCTACTCCCACCCTCATGAAGAAAAACATTCCACCAGGATGATGCTGCCGCCACCATGTTTTACGATGAGGACAGATATATGATTTTATTTTTGTGCCAAATGTAAAGTATGGGTTGTTGACTGATAAATGGGGGTTCAACACCAAAGCTCAGTGCAACAAATACATTTAAAAACAAATTCAAAAGCATCTCCCCACTATCAGGGTTAGCCAGCTGTACTGGATACACTATCAGGCCACCAACATCAAGTAAACAAAATTGTAAAAAACTAAAATCAAAATGGTTATGCTGCCTTATGAGTTTCTTTTCTCCAGTATTTCATTATATTTTTACACCAAACAACTCTGCTTCCTTGTCCCCTCTAGGAAAAACAACCCCCACATCATCATGCTGCCACCACCTAACTCTGCACTAACTTTCTTTTCTTGCCAAAGAAGCATTATGTTTCACATGTGGTTTGTTGTCTTTAGGGTGAGCCAGCTGGAATGATTCCACCACTGCCATGTTTTTTTGGGGTGATAAAACCCCAAAAAAATCAATTAGGCGCAGAATCCAATTTCTGCACCAAACTCTCGTGTCTTTTTCATTCCTCAACAAGTTCTCCTCGAGGTTGTCCTGATTTTGCAGCTCAAGTTTCCCATCGATTCTCGGCGACTCCCCGGACCCGTGCGGGACAAACTGATCATCACCAGAATGATGCTGCCACCACCGTGTTTCACAGCAGTGATTGTACGCTCACGGTGAGTTTGCCATAGCAGCAGACAAGATAAATACAGGAAAGCTGTAGAAAGAAACACTCCTGGTATGATTAAGATGTGGACAAACACACTGCGCACACACACACAAAACAAATTCCCTGGCTGTGTCCACTACCATCTGTGTGAGTGTTTCAGTAATGGAGGTGGAAATGACGGACGATGACTGCCTGGCACACAAGTGGGGTTTATGATAGTCAGTAATGTTTTTGTTTTTTTCCCCTCTCCAGCTAGTGAAGCACCCTGCACCTCATACATTTTGCATCGCCACAGCTGCAGAAAGAGAGAACGAGTGGTGGGTGGTGAGGAGGAAAGCATGCAGGAGATAAATGTTGGGAGGGGAGGCAGGGTTGTCAACTAGGAAGAGCAGCCTCTGGAGTAAAATAACTGTGAGGAAGGTCAGTGCAGATCTGAAATAGAACTCATCTACAGGCGAGGAACGGCCGTGTAAAGCCTTTTTTTTATTAGTGAACAGTCCCAGAGTTTAGATGCACAAACCCCCTGCAGAAGATTGGCAAGTTTGTCTTTCCACTGGCTGCAACGAGCGATGACCTGCCACCTTTGTTACCACAAAAAGGGAGATTTTTCTCCGCGTAAGCAGAACCGCCATCTGTTTCCACGGATCTGGCCTCAGGAAAAGTTCTCGGATGATGGCGGAGGCTGTGATTGGGAGTGTTCCTGCTTTCAAAAAAAATAAAAATAAAAAGGCTACGTATGTACATCTAAACACACACACACACACACACACACACACACACACACGCACGCACACATACCACAGAATCCGATCAAAAATGCAAAAACTGGGGCAGTGGAAAGCAGAGCCAGACGTCTGTCGGTTATGCAACAAAAACGCAGCACATGCACACGGGGCAGAGAATGCTGCAGATTTGAAATGATTCGTCGGCAGAACGCGTGGAGAGGATGAGAAAGTTGTTGAGAATTTAGCGTGGAGATTGAGAAAGGCAGACAGAAGCCGCTGCAGTAGATTGCATCACCAGGCACTTGCTTTCAACGTTTGCTTTTTCACAGATTCTACCTGAAAAGAGCAGAAAAACCAGATATAATACAAGGAAATATTCATTCAGAAAGCCTCCGGGTGACAATTACAATTGCTCTGAGTATGGAAGAAATAATAGTTATCAACTTTTAAAGTCATAGAAGTTAGAAAAATAGCTTAGCGTGAATAAACGGAAACAAGACAAGCAAGAAAACTAAGGAATAAGAGAGTTGGTAAATGACAAATGTTATCTTTCAGTTAGATCCTATAAGTGCAGCGTACAAATTGTGGCTGGCGTCTGTAAATCAGACTGAAATGACCTTTAACGAGGCTCTGCATGACATGTGATTACAGTACATGTCTGTGCATGACATATTAGATGAATTAACTTTCCTTAAATGCAGACGTCTGATTACAGCTTTTTGAACTTTTATTGTGCTGATTGAGGTTTTCACAAGTAACACAAGAAGTGCTTTTTAAGAAAATCTGGAAAAGGGACTAAATTTCAAACCAGCACATTTAAACAGCAGTCTAATTACACTAGGCTGACATCTACATATATAGATTCATGTATGTTTCGGTTTACCGAAGCAAGGTTTAGTTCTTTTTAAATGCAAGACGTGCTGTTGCTATAGCAAACAGAGTTGGTACGAGGCGACGAGTCGACGTTTAATTCCATCTACAAATGCATAGAGATAAAAATGTCAACCCTTTAGAGTTCTTCTTCTTTTTGAAGACCTTTTTTTTTTTTAATAAAACACATAAACATAAATCAAAAAACATGAATTTAAAACATCATTTACATCAGGGCTTTGATACCAGTTTAATGACTGAAGTTGGGATGCTACTTTACCCGTCTGCCTCTGTGCCTCTACCTCCTTTTAGGCCGGAGCGAGCTGCTGGAGTGAGTAATGTGAGCACATCCAGGCTTTATAATTGGGTTTATAACTCATCCAGCTCCTAGCCAAGAGGCCTAGCAAAGTGTCTTTGCCAGGCCTCTTGTTTTTCTTTTTTTCACCCTCTTCCGATTCAGGATGAGCGGGAGCTGGAGCGGGAGCGGGAGCGGAAGTGCGGTGCAAAACGTGGAGGTAAATGTCATATATTCCTTGCCGTTCATGTGCGATGCACAAACTTTAGCTCTCTCTTGGAATATTGTTTTCTTCAGTTATGTCCTGTCCTTTTTGAAAATGGATAAGAAACCCCACACAAAATAAGTAATTTTGCTTCATGCCTCGCATCTATTGTCACTAATTATTCAAGTACATTTAAAACTGTAGTTTTGTGTAAGTTTTTTTAATGACTGTGCGGGAAATTTGGCTCAGAGAAAATCAGTCTAAAGTTGCCTTTCAATTCAACAAGGTTTATTAAGCTTATTTTCAACCTTGTAAGTACATAATCTATGCAAGGGCCACTAAAAATAAAAACACACAAAAAACTACAACTAGTAATTTCTGCTGTTATTGGTATTGTTATTTTTGATTTGTTAATATATGTACGGGTACATATATTAACATTGGGATCAACAAGATTCATAAAATAAATAAAATGTTCTGGATCATTTTGACCCCAATGACCCCAAGGTGTCAGAGAAGAATCATTTTAAAGACGTGTTGAATAAATTGTAAGCAGAACACATATGCAGAAAGAAGGGATTAATATAATTATTACCATAGGAGCTTATAAAGTAAACAACAATCCTAACATTTCATAAATGTTTTTTTCAAACTATTAATAAAATATTAATAAAATAACTAGGAAGAAGTGATAATAAGAATACAATGAAGTGAAATGAATTAGAATGAAAAAGAGAGGATTAGTAGGTACAAGTAAATCCCTAAAAATAAAATAAAAGTTGCCAATGTAGGACAAAAGGAGATGAATCATTTAAAAAAAAGATGAAAGAGACAATAAAACAAAGGAGGTAAAATGAGAAGCTGCATTGTGAACAAAAGATGGACATGAAAAATTAATAGAGTGGTTCAAGAAAGATTGCAGAATTTTTGCTGCATATTTATTTTAGCCAAAATGTCTTGGTTTGCTGCTGGATTATAATATACACATTCAAATCGAATACGAAATCATAATACAGTATGCATTGTATCGGAGGAGTAAATATTGCTTTCATATAATCTTAATAAGCCTAGCATATACTCTTTTAACTCGACAGCTGCTTGAAATAGCTTAATAGTATGAGAGAAGGGGGAGTCTCTGCTCCTGTGCGCGTCCCCGTCACGCCACTGTTTTGCCGGCGGGGTCAGTTCTCTCCAGCTCCTGTTCCCACCCACCGACCCTCCTTCCCCTTCCCAGGCTCGCCCCCCGGAGGCGCGTGTCCGCCGCGGCACGGTGTGTCCGCCAGGGGGCAGCTGTGTCTCGGTCTGAGCCTGCGCCGCTCCCGCTGCATCACAGAGAGGAAAATACCACCAGATGGCGGTTTAGGATTGCTGCTCTTATCTCAAGGCGCGGTTCCGCTCGCACGGCCAATTTTCAATATAAATATACCAACTATATTCAAACTAAAATCGCTTGCACGTTTCGGAAGGCGATAACCAGTCCGGCGATGGTTGTTAAAGGTGAGTGTCTTGTGTTTTTGTCGTGTTTTGTGCGGTGGTAATGGAGACGGGGCACGGAATAAAGATGGTGGACACAGACAGGGAAGGCTGGGCGGTTGGGGGATGGGCGCTAGCTGCTAACGGAGGTGAATGTGCTTTCTCTCCCCTCAGTTACATTATATAGCCTAGCCTATTAGCCTGCGAGCTAGCCGCATTTTTTTTTTTTTTTTTGGCAAGACAACTTGTTTAGAAGAGCGAGTGTTTGCAGCAGCGCTGCTGTGATAGCCACCAATTGTCACTTGGCTTTACGAGTTTGTCTTGTCAACAAATAAAGAGCTGGGCAGTGTGACGTGTTTTTAGCTGTTTGCAGGCAGGATTCAGAGCATCACCTTCTCTTCGTTTACACAGCGCTGTATGAATGTACAGTACTGGCTTCCTCCTTGTTGTGATTAGCTTTATTGTCAGCTTCCACGCTATTTGCCACGCTGTTGTTGGCACTGTTGTCATCATACTACAGGCAGGTTGTTTTTGCAAACACAGAAATACAAACACGCACATATAGTTAGTACTTTTTTTTTCGTGCACCTTCTTGCCTTCAAGTTGGGTTACTTAATAAAACGCGTTGCTGTTTGTACATCAGTAAAAAGCACGTGGGTGTTTCCAGCTTAAAAACTACAGATGGGAGTCCTGCATGTTTTGCAGGGTTATTATGGCGCTCTTTCCCCTTCCCGCCCCCTAACGTGCGGGAAACAGGCAAACATTGAGCGGGGAAACATGAGTCACATTAGTGGGGGGATGGGCTCCACCAGCCAGCCCCCCTCCCCTAATGGGGCTTTGGTCCTGACCCCTGCTCAGCTCAGCCTTTGCAGTGTTGATAGCAGAGTACCTACTGGCAGCTTCATGAATCTGAGATTGTTGCATAACTGCTTTGTTTACAGTCAGCCATGTGATTTCTCATGCAGGCTTTCCTGGACTACTGTTTGCAACCATGTATGTCTGCCAACTGGTCTTATGTTCCTCCTTCAGTCTGCACACAACATGCTTAATTTAGACTGTGGAACAAGTTGCACATATTGTTTTTGTTGTATTTTTTTCTCCTGATTTGTATCAGCTTTTTCAATGCTAAATTTCTGGTTACTAGTTGTATAAAGTTTTGATTGGCTGATATGGTTACTGGCTGATCCAGACACTAGTAATTTTTTTCTGCTCTCTGAACATTTTCTGATTTTTTTTTTTTTAAATTGTGACTCACTAAACACTAGAGTTACAGTACTGTCTATTTGCATCACTTGCAGTCATCTAATTCCTGCAAGACATCTCACTACATCTTTTATTTTTGTCCTTTAGATTTCTCTTTTTACGTTTGCTGTGTGATGTACACATTTAAATCATTATGAATTTCTGTACCAAAACCTGTGGACATTGACCTGACTTTATTGTCAAACTTTGAGGCTGAATGCAACACATGTGCTGTATTGTCAGCTTGTACGTTTGGTGATGTTACCAAACCTAAAAAGAAGCAAAAAAACAAAAGTATAAAAATAGTTTTATGGACAGTTGATTTGCATGCAGTCCAACGTAAACTTTATTTTATTAGAACATCATCTTCATGTCATGATGGGTTTTTGATGGCTAATAGCATTTTTGTGTCTGTTAATTTTAATAATTTCTATTTTAACAAATTTGCTTGGTTGCCTCTGTTGGGATGGTGCATTAATTTACATCTGTGTTCAATAGAGAACCTCAGGCAGGCACAACAGGCAGCATACAAACAATTTCATCAGAAAGTTCTAGTTTCAGAAAATCAATCTATTTGTTGTGGAAACTCCAGAATTAAGCCTGTCAATGCTTTAGATGGTTTTGTATAGACTTTATAAATCTAGATGTCCCATTTCTGGCATTCATCTAATGATATGATCTGTCCACTTCCTGCTTCCATTTTTTTTCAGTAAACAAACACTTGCATTTTTTTTAATGAATGTTTTTTTTCCCCCTTAATAATTCAATACTTTTGAAAAATTATGATGCCAAATAATAGCAAAATACAAAAATGTTCCAATTCATTCAATTTAAATGTATGTGGTTTTCTGGTTATTTCACAATAATTTGATAGAAAACATAACTGGAGAAGAACTGATGTGAAAATATCAGCACTTCCCAATATTAATATCGCTGACATGGCTGAAAATAGATATTTACAGATATTGTAAAAAAAATAAATAAATAAAACTTTTCTGACACCTTGACAAAATGACCGCTGACCACACTTCTTCAGTTAAACTCCCCACAATCCTGCTCTGAATTGCTGCCACTTTCACATGACCAAACAAATACCACATGACCAGCCTCCTCCACTGAACCTCCAGAAGCAAATGGCAACAAGATGGAAATAAATATCAGTAGTTAATATCAGCCCAGTTTTATTTATTAAACTGATGTTAAGAAATTGTGTACCATTGCCCAATACCGATCTACCTTTTGGCAATTATATAAACAAACTGGGTTGGATTGGTCCCTGGCTGGTACAAAAACGACCAAAACATTACGTGCATGAAATGATGAAGGGGAGAAATGAGGTGTTTTCACTTGTTATAGTCAAAGTAGCACAGCAAAAAAAACCTTGGAGGCTGACCTGACTTTCACGTTGCGATCCGGTCCTTGGATCTCAGTTGGATGTGTCACCGAAGAGCTTGGCAGTGGATCAGTGGGGGGGAAATGAAAATTATGCTGATGTCATGATGCAAAGTTTACATGTTCTTCCAGCTGATGGGGGTTAGCTCTGTTGTTCCAGAAACTGTGTTTTTCTTTTTCTTTTTTAGGCTTGTAATGACACAACTTACAAAACGCATCTAGTTTGGTTTACGACACCATTCCTGTTGTACCCACAAAGTGGTTGACTCTGTTTTATGGCACGTAGTGAAGAATGTTTAGTTATGCACCACAGTGTCTCTGCCTCAGGCTGTTAAACAGAGCAGATGTTTATTGCATAACGTATGAAAGGTAGCTGATGTGAAGAGCGTCTTGGTGCTTTAAACCTTTGGACAGTGCGCAGGTAACAGAAATAGTGAATGTTTCCCAAGTCGCTTGGCTCTGCGCCCGCATGATTTCCACAGAGAGCTGATAAACAACGATGAATCCGACAGCGAGACTCATTAGAATAGACACATCAGGAAGTGGGTAATGTTAAGCTTGCATTGAATATATAAGATCTGTTTTTAAAGGGAATGTATTGAAGCAGCTTCCCTTTAGGAACTCACAAAGATAATCTGCTTAATGAACAGTACTTAACTGTAGCGAGATGCAATGTTGTTTGCAGTACATTATCTGCTTTACAGAGGCCGACTTTTGATGGTAGCTGAGGGTTTCATGTCTGATTTTTAGATATTTTATTTTTATTTTTTTTTGGAACCTATATATGATAAAATAATAATTTAGCTCAGGTTTTGTTTTTTTTGTAATGGGGTTGACATTTGTCAGAAAATATCAAATGGTTACCTTGATTCAACATGCTGGCTAAAAGGAGACGTCGTCTTTCGTTGTCTTTCCTGCTCGTTACGTTGACCAGCCTGCGTTGACTGAACACAGTCACAGAACTGGCAGAAGAAAAACAAATACTGTCATCACTGGTCTGTTCATGCATGAGTCAAATGTTTGTTCAAGAAATCATAAAAGTGGTTTAAAGTGGATTTTCTTTCAGTCGTGCTTCATTTAGACATAAGGATAAGGAATTGGCTTAATGTTCAATATAGTTTTATGAGACTAATCAAAGACGTTTTCCAATATTTTATTTTATTTTTTGCAAAATAAAAAGAAAATACAGTGATTTGCATCAAAATTCACACTGCACAACATAAGGAAAACATGCAATTGTGATGGAATTGCAAAATCCATCCAGTGACATTGATTACAATTAACCTACCTTTTCCACACTTTACTCTTCATTGCAGTTTGTTTTGACCATTTTCATCTTCCCAAACTGGAATGATTATAAACAAACATCCAGGTCTTCCTGTCCAGCAATACAAATCAAAGTAGTGATAGTTTAAAATTCAAGCAACATGGCAAGAATGCCAGGAACAAAACCCTCTCTGACTTACTTCATTTGAAAAATTTGAAATGTGCTCATAAGTCACAGGAAATGCCTGATGATGTCGATGAGGCCTTTCGCCTCTGTTCTACGGCGAGGTGACCACAAACTCAAACACTGACGCTCTGATTTTTATGAGGTATTCAGAAATAATAATAAACGTTCCAAGCATTAAACTCGCTGAACAGCACAAATTCACTTTATTTGTTTCATTATTAGCAAGTTGTGGAAAGCCTCATTTCCACAACTTGCTCCTCTGGTGGGTAAATGACTCCTGGTCGGTACAAAACGTCCTGTTGCTCAGGCAATCTGAAGCACAAGAGTAGAAAGAGATGACGAGGCTAAATGACTGGCGCTGCCCAGTGCTCTGTTGAGTCATAAAGGAATTGATTGTGTGGCTAATATTAAAACTTTCAGTGGGCATGTTTTATGTGATAAACCTTTAGATTTTAATAATGTGTAGTCAAGAATTTTCTCTTCAAACTTTTTTTCTTTTTTTATTAGACTGTGGCAAACAGTTTGGCCATTATTAGGAGCTCTTAGCATATTTTCCTCCATCCATCCATCCATTTTCTTGCACCTTTGTCCCTTAGTGGGGTCGGGAGTTGCTGGTGCCCATCTCCAGCTGGCGTTCCGGGCGAGAGGCGGGGTTCACCCTGGACAGGTCGCCAGTCTGTCGCAGGGCAACACAGAGACACACAGGACAAACAACCATGCACACCTAGGGACAATTT